>PVHY01001289.1:0-165824 GCA_004024945.1 Uropsilus gracilis
GAACAGCTATTATTAAAAAGACAAAAAGCAAGGACTAGACATGGAGAGATGTGAATCCCTGTACACTGTTGGTGGGGGGCAAATTGGTAAAACCATAATGGAAAGTTAGATGGAGATCACTCAAAAATTAAAAATAGAAATTCCAAAATCTGATAGTTATCCCATTCTGAGTGTTTAACCCTCCAAAGTGCAAAAACAGTAATTTGAAGAGCTATATCTACAATGTTCATTGTAGCATTATTACAATAACCAAGATCTGCTAAGTATTTATGTGTCTATATACAGATGATTGGATAAAGAGTATGTGGTATATACACTGATGCAATATTACTCATTTATAAGTAAAGATTAAATTCTGTCATTTGCAACAATATGGATGAACTTAAGACATTTTATACTTGATGAAATGAATCAGATTAGAAAAAGACAAACACCGGGACAGGCATGGTGGTGCATGCCTGTAAGTGGCAGTCTAGGAAGCCACGGCTGGGGCCAGGGATCATGGTTCGAGTCCCACTGGGGGCACGTAGCAAGACCTAGTTCCAAAAAAAATAGCTGGGTGGGGTGGCGCGTGTCTGTAATCCCAGTTACTTAGGAAACTGAGGCTGGGGATTGCTTGAGTCTGTGGTACCCCGGGCAACGTGAGCCTATGGTTCCATGGGCTAAAATAGTGAGACCTATTGTATAAATCAAAATCACCACATGATTTCATTCATATATAACTGATCAAGAAACCAAATAAATGAAATAAATAAAACAAATTCTGAAACTATAAAATCAAACTGTAGAAGGAAAGGGGCAGATAGGGTAGGTTCATTGTAGAAAAGGGATCAATTGTATGGTAAAGTATTGACTCGGACTTTTAGTGGTAAACTTAATATAAGATATACATATGTTGATTTGTATGATGCACACCTAAAAGTTGTATGACACTGTAATGCAATGTTGCTTAAATATTATTTAAGAAGAAAGCAAATTAAGTGATTCTTTAAAGGGACTTGTCAGTCATGGAATTAGTAATGTCTGTTTTGTGCTGTCAGCCAGTGATCTTCTGAATTCCTTCAGCAGATATCTCTTCACCTTCTCTGTAAAAAGAGTAATTCTATATTACTAAACATTGTTTCCTGCATCCTTCTTTTAATGCATTCCTATTTCTCCCTAACATAAAACTACTTAATAATCTTTTAGCTCACTCGATAAAATATGTTCTGTGTACCTACTAAGAACCATGTACTGTTCTGAATTAACAATGTTAAATAATTTTGACAAAATTAAATTACTATAGATAGCTAATATTAATATAGATAGATAAAACTCCTAACCCTGGGTGACTTAATGAAAGTCACTGTTCAACCCACAATTCAAAAAATCTTTTAGATTTTTTCATTCATTTTCCCGACCATTCATTGTAAAAATTCACATCTTAAAGATGGTCAAAAATGTAAGCACCATTAAATTCCTTTCTTTATTTATAGATTACAATTTATCAAGATTATTTTGGTCTCCACTTTTATATCTCTAATCCACAGTTTCTCAAGTCAATGGTTCTCTAAAAGACAGAAGTATTTACGCTAATTTTTGGTGGTTGGAACATTATTCGTGTCAAGATTTAATTGACCAATAACTCATTCCTCTGACACAAATGAAGTCCTAATGCAATGTATGATGACACTTGAAAAGGAGGTTTTTTTGTTAATTCTTTAAAGTTTTCATCAGCTCACCAGGTAGAAGAGATTGAATATCTGCTCAAAGCATGTGTTTATCAGGGGCATATGCACTAAGGTGTGAGCTCTCATTTTTCCAGGTAAGATTTTAAATTCCAAGTACTTTCATGTTACAAGACATTAAAGGCACTGCGTACTCGCTGTACAAATTATGGCCGTTTACTGCATGGGAACCAGTGGGTAATTCTCTGCACATCAAAAGATGTTGCCACCAAATTTCCCATCTCTCTCTCTTTCTCGATGTTAATGCTGGCCTTGGCTGATCCCTCATGAAAGACTAGTATGATGTCTTTCTAAATGATCTTTAGCCTTTTGTAACAGCCATAGACTGTGTATTTGGAAAAATGTTAGCAAGCTTCTCGGAAGAGTTGAAAGCATGTATTGTTTTAGATGTTCATCTTTCCCTTTACAGAGAGATGAGATAAATATATTTCCACAAGTTCAGCAAAAGTTGTTCAGAAGTTCGACAGAATTCCCAGATCAATTTCTTCTAGCCCACAGCACTCTCACAGACAGGTATTTAACAAATGGTGGTTCAAGGTCTATTGATGTCCTTCTGAATCACCTAATTTATACCCAGGAAGTAACTCACCCAGCAGGAACTTGCCTCTATGTTTAATCATCCACCAGTTCTTCACAGCCCAATCATGATGATAAAGCACATCACTGAAGTAAGAGCCATTAATAGGCAGGAGGAGCACCCCTGGGTGATCACAGGCTTTGGAATTCTGCCTCTTGCTCTACCGATCATAACTTGTCATTTGATTTCAATGATTTGATTGGTTGACACTGTCTGTCTCTGTCTCTATCTCTGATTCTTCTTCCCTCCCTAACACTACATTTCTGTAACCAGGTGAGTCTACTTCTGCCTCTGTTTGCCTGTCTGTTTGCCCCCTTCCCCTCCCTCCCTTTCTTCCTTCCTCCCTCCCTTCTCTCTCTTCTTCCCTTTCTCTCTCCATTTCTATAAACATAAGCTTTCCCTCCCTCTCTCTTACAGAGGCTTTCATACAAACAGCAAGTAGCATCATTTTTTTACCTTTATTATTAACATCAGTACAATATTACAAGTCTCCCAGACAATTACGATGAAAAAGGTGATTCCATCCAGAGAAGTCTCCATAGAGACATAATTCTTTGGTTATAGACTGAATATTTTATATTTGACTTACTAATTTTTTCACATATATGTAATTCAAGATTTCTTAATGTAAGATTCACAAATTCCCTAATGAACATTCATTTCTGATGAAAATATACATAATTTTCTGTCTATGAGCACTTTTCTGGATAAAATCCTCTCCGTAAATGCACCAGCAACTTTCAACAAGAATTCTTAGAAAGCCTTCATCACTAAAAAAGAATAACAAAAATAATAATAATCATTGAAATAGTTTCCATTTTCAAAAAATATATGAATTCATTGTAAAGAATTTAAGTTCAGTCAATATATACCTTAGCAATCAATGGATGTTAACAGGCAAACACCCAATATGTGAAAATTCACAAAACATTTTGATAATTTAAACAGTGATAATCACTGTTTTAGAGGCTTATAAATTCAACCTACAGGAAATTTGGCAGTGCTGTTATTTTTCAATCTTGTCATAACATTTGTGAAGTATTTATGACATATACAAATGAGTTTCTCCTGTAAGTGTTTGCCTTCCTGGACATTTCCTAAGGAAGCTTTCTTTTCTAACATAGCTCTTTAAACAGAATCCCATAGGAGAAGGTAAAGACATAATGCATTTAGCAAGTAGCACATTCTATTCTTTTCAATTAGTCCCACAGAGGAGTTGTGTTAGCAAAAAGGTAGAAAAGGTTACCCATATTCTAGCTTCTCAGCACAGGGTGATTTTGTGTGTTTGACTTCAACAATAAAACTATGGGAAATGATCAAGGTTAAATTCAATGTAGCTACTTCATTTTAAATGTAATTGTCATTTCATTCTAAAGCCCTTCTTCATAGAAATCATCGGTTAGGGAATCAGTACTGTGTAGAGTACTGAAAACAAGAAATGAATTTCTAATGTCAGAAAGCAACATAAGACCAAGAATGGACAAGTTCTTTAAGAAATTCTACAATACCAAAAAGGAAACTCTTAAATTGGCACTTAAGACTTTCTATAACATTAAACCAGATCCCACCCTATCCCAAAGAGTTCTTAACAGCCAGTTTATCCCTTCCCTTGCCTTGTGAACTCAGTATTTTAATATACTCCCTGTCTTTGCTTTTGTGATAAACAGACTTCACAGTGGCCATCACGATCACCAGTGTGTCTGGTGTCCAAGTGTTTGAATCATCCTACCCTTCTGAGTGTGTGCTTCCAACCAACAGAGCCTGGCAAAGGTATGAGCTGTTATTCCTGTGATTATTAAATAAATCTGCATCACAAGATGATTCATTGTGGACTCTCTCTTGCTCTCTTTCATTGTTCATTTCAAAGAAGCAATCTTCAGCTTTTACAAACTATACAGTATCAAAAATAGCATGGAAATGAAATGGCTAACAATATAACATAGAAGGTGATCCTTCCCCACCCAGCTCTCTGATGAGGACCTTGCTCTGGTCAACACTTTGATTGTAGGTTTGTTAGAGCCTGAAAAGAAAAGTCAACCTAGCTCTACCCAAATTACTGGCCTACAAAAACTCTGAAACAATAAATGGGTATTATTTCAAGATGCAAAGTTTATGCACCAGCAAAGTAAATCAATACACCTAGTCTTGAGCTGTCTCTCTACAATTTCCTCCATCCTCCTTTGACATCTGTTCCTTAGTCAAGTATAGATCCAAAATTTGTCTTCCTCACTTGAACACTGACAATTTATGCCAGGGCTTCCATAGCAATTCGATTTTCAGCCTCTTATCAATACTCCACATTTCCATAATTTTATGTTTTGCTCTTCTTCATCCATTTCTCTACATGTTCTCACATGGGTGGGCATGACTTCAAATATATATCAACATCATCTATGGTATATACATGGTGGTGAATTCTTCATGAGCCTTGGGTCCTGCTTCCCTGCATATATAGCATCTCCTTTTCCTATCACTCATTCCTTTTCCTATCTGTAACATCTCCCTAATCTTTAGTAACACCAACTTTAGTCCTTTGCCCTGGTTTTCCTTGACTCTAAACCACACTAATTTCCTCAGCCAACCTAACCCTCTTTCATAAGCCTGAAAGAAGATATGAGTGCCTGATTATGAATCTTACCTTTTGTGAGCACTGGAGCAAACAGCTAAGATACCACTATGTCATCAGACAACTGCCATCCTTTAAAACATTAAAGGTTCAAATATACAAGGAGATGAACCCATGAGATCACAATGATCTCATCTAAAATCTCACTTTATACCTCCTGTACCTACTATATAGTTGGTGAGTGAAGAACTGGCCTTCAAGACCCACAAGATATTATCCAACCACATATTAAGATGATGGCATTTATAAACCGGGGAAGCAATTTTGCAGGACAATTCTGAGTATCCATTAAAATATACTGTTAAGCCCATAAACAATATCTTCAGGGATACAAGAAGACCTTAATGTAACATGGTGTTTAGAAATAAAAACTTGGGAATATACTGGGGTTGGATAAAATACACTGTGATATATCTACACACCATACTACAAGGTGATATTTAGCTGTGAAAAAGAATGCTGGCACTTTTGTTTCCAAGAAAAAGGAATAGATATACATTTCCCTAGTCCTCCTGCTATATGATGGAAATGTTCTGTATCTGGACTGCTTCACTGTCAATGTTTTGATTGTGATGTTATACTTTAGTTTTGTGAAATATTGCCATTTCTGTCACTTACGAAAGAGGGCATAAGACTACTGTATTTGTGAATACAGTAGTCTATGAATCTACAATTACCTCAAAATAAAAATTTAATTAAAGCAGCCAATACTATCTCTAAGCTCTCAAAGAAATTTATCGTTCCTTTGTTGTGCTTTTTTTTTAAATGACTTGCAGAATGTTACCTATAGTATGACCCCATTCAATGATAATATCTAATCTTTATGGAGACAAGTGGGTGGCAGGCATTGTTCCATACCCTTAACTTACATGCATGCATTTAAATCACTCTAAGTCTATGAGGTAGACACCACTATTACCGAGGTTCTACAGAGAAAGAAACCAAGGCTCAGAATGACTGGATATCTCTGCTGAGATCACTGAGCATAGGTCACTTAGAGTGAAGATTTGAAGTCAAGCTACTGTAACTCCAAGATTTGCCCTAAACCACTTACTGCATGTTTCTAACTCTTGGTATGTAAAGCATTTTAACATATAAATGAGTAAAGAATAGAAAGAGTGTTAATATAGATAAATATGACTAGAAAGTAAATGACCGTGTAACAAGCTTTGCAGGGAGACTTCTGAACGGAAGTGCTTACCAATTCCCGTGACTTAAAAAACCTGTATGATGCCCATGAGGAGGTAAAAATAATGGATAAAAAAATAAAAGGGTGATATTTATTTTGCATTAACTAATTATTTACAGTTAGAGTATATACACTACTCAAATATCTAAGAAATAGTTTTAAAAAAACAACAATTTAAGGACATATCTAGTTGTCTTAGAACTTAAAATCCCTTTGTCCATAACCCCTTTTGACATTTGCTCAGAATACTTTAGCATGCTCTCCAGCCCCAGGAAACGCCCAGGTTCCCTCCAGGTACATTCAGGCACTCAAAGGCTTGGATGGGACATGGTCACAGCTTTAACTCCTGTCTCTCTTTCCACAAACACCTATACCTCAGGGTAGGTGTTTGGTATTGGCACTTTATTATGCCTTTTTCATGGTCTTTATTCTTGGTCTTCTTTATTCTTAACTTTATACCAATGAAAATTGAAAAAAAATGAAAAATGTCGATTCTCAGTCATACTAGGGATATTTCAAGGCCTCAACAGCCATACATGTCTGACATTTACCCTTTTGGAGAGTTCAGGTATAAAATATTTCCATCATTGAAAAAAATTCTACTTATTCTGAGTATCTACTCTTATTTCAAAAAAAAACTATTATAATTAATCTGCTGATCCAAGAGAACAACATAGTAAGTTTATTAAAATACAACAAGAGTAAACTGGACATCAGACAAAATCTGAATAGTGTCCCCCAAAGATTGTGTGCCTAGGATTTCTGAGCTATGCTTTGCCTCTCAGAATCTTGCTTTCTTTCCTTTGACATTTTATTGCTGTTCTAAAATTATCTATTTGCTATAGAGGTGACCTGTAGATAAGGGAATTTCTACAGTGTCGCCCACCACATAAAAATGGCCTCCTTAACTCAGAATTCCATTTTACCAATCTTCAAAACAGCACATGACTGTCAAAAGTAAGGATAGAAATGGGATAAGATTCTCTTGGTAACTGGAATCAAAGGAAGTGAACGGATCATGAAGGTAGATGGACAGGACATCACAACTTCAAGGACCGATATTTATATTGTGGAATAAACAAGTACAAGAACATGAGGTACACTGGGCACCTTGCATATATATTACTTCCACTGTTTTTTTTTTTCTTTTTTTTTTTTAATAATTGGTCAAACCAGAGTAGGCACACCACACTGGGAAGAAAGTCATTTTACTCCCCGCCATTAGTAATCCCCTCTACAGAGGATGAGCAAATTGTCACGGCTGAGAGAAGTTCACACCTCAACACATGTCACTGTCACCTGCAGGAATGACTTCAGTCTCTCTCACTCCTCCTACTTACTGATGACCTGCCTTCAGGTCCATCTAAGGAACTGCACTGCCCCTGACTGACAGCAAGCCCTGACATCCCGCATGGCCAGGATCATAGTTCAGGTTGAAGGTGATACCAGGATTATCTGGCCTGATTTTAACCCTGATAGTTAACCAAATGGAAAATAATCAAGCTTCTAAAAATAAAAATAAAAACCCTCCAATTTTTTTTTAATTTGCAATTATTTACTTTGAAACATCATGTTTTTTATTTTAACATGTCATGTCTTAGCTCCTTTTTTCTAGTTCAAGGAATATTTCTGCTATTTCACAGCCAAAAGTTTTCTATCATTTTCTGAAGGCCAAATTTTTGACATGGTGACTTCACTAGTGAATGTTTCTTTCACAAATGATATGCTTATATATATATCACTGACATATTTTACAAAGGTGGCCAACGGATCATGGGGGATTCAGACAATCTTGTTCATATCTTGTGTTCCAAGATGCCTCAACATTTAAATAACTGTATGATTAAACTAGGTGAAGGAGTCTTAAAAGGGTTGATGGAGTTTTTAATTGAAAATCGTCTTGTTTATTATGTTTATTTTTATTTACATATATATGTATTTTACATCATTTGTTTGCCAGGGTTCTCCCATCACCATATCACCCAGAAACCATCATTTTGCTCTTTTGTGCTTCTCCTTACACTGATTTCCCTCTCTGTCCTTCCCCCTGACCCCTCTTCCTAGAACTTTAGCTCTGTTGTCAGCTTGTTAAATTTGACTTTTCCTTGACCTCTTGTTTATTCTCCCTCCATCCCATCTATAAGTGAGACCAAAGATGAAAATGATCTTACATCCTGCAGTCAGAAGCACAGTTAGCAGTGGGACTTGACTCTTGTGCAGAAGAGCATGCTTGCCCCAATTAAGGAGTCACTAGAAACAGATGGAGAGATACTAGGAGAACACAGAGATGCAACACAACTTTCAAAGAAAATGAGGAGATATAGAACCTAGAGACCTTGAAAAGGAGGACAATCCCTTATACCATAGGAAACGCCAAATTCAAGGAGTCCAGGGAACCACTCCACAAACCTGACTTGCAAGAGGCTCCTGACGTCCTTTCCCTGGTTTCCTGCCTCACAGTTACTCCTTAAGATCAGAGCAGCAGGTCTGCTGTGACCCAGGAACATAGGTCCTCAGCTACGAAAAGGACATTGCTCCAAAAAAGAAAAAAAGATGAGAACAGTGGGCCAAGCATTGATCTATTGATCTACAGTTTGCAGTAAGAGAGGAGTTGGAGTCACTGGAGGGAGGATGGGGGAAAGGGGGTGTGTGGCAGTATAGGGGTACAATATTAACGGGAAGGTCATACCTAAGGGAAGCAATAATTATGCAAGGGTGACCAATGTTGTAAGAAAATTTTAAATTTTAAAACATAATAAAAAAAAATAACAAGAGAATAAGGACCCAGATAGATGTGACATTCCCATAGTGTTAAAAAAGAAACCTCTTTGCATTTTCTTCTTTCAGGCAGAGAGCATTTGTTAGAAGTTGATGTGCTAGGGAACAAAGACAACATGGGAGTGTTTCCTTTTTCACCACATCCTGGTTTCTGATTGCAGTGGCTGAAATGACTCCTCTGTTGGTGTTTAGGTGACACAGTGAAATACAGTCCTGAGCTCTGACTTAATAAGATGCTATGCAAATGCCAATGTGCTGAAGTACTGAAGACTCTAGAGAGTAACACAGTTGCAAAGAATGAGAGTAGTCTCTGAAGTCAGACTCCTTGCTTTGCCACTTAATAGGTCAGGCCTAGCCTTGAGACACAGTCAATGTATGCATTGTCTCTGTGGTAAGTTTATACATATGCAAAACTGTTATAATAATTGTCCCTATGTCATAGGACTTTTGCATGGATTCAACAAGTGGACAAATTAAAACACTCAGTATAGTGCCAAAAATGAAAAAATAATGACAGTATGACAATAATGATAGTGATGTGGGGAAAAGTATACAGGACTTAGACATCATTCCTAACATGGACAGGTCTGACTTGTGCTCATGATCGTTGTATCCTACTACACATTACAGATTAAGAGGTTCCACTATAATTTCCATATGCACCCACAAGGGAGATGATTCTATAGCACAGATGTTCTGGGCCATCACCACAAAGGTGGGAGGCAGCAGAATTTAGAGCTTATGAGTCAGGCTGGCATGAGCTCAAAACCCAACTTATTATCTATGCAGTGTGGACAAATTAGTCAACTTCTCTCTCTGTTTCCTCGTCTACAAAATAAAGATAAAAGCAATACCTGTTTTCCTGGCACTGCTGAGAAGATGAAATAAAAAACCACATGCAAACTTTTTCATCTGTGGGTAGAGGAAGTTTTCAATGGAAGGTAGCTATCATAATTTATTCTTTTGGTTGAGATGCTGGTAGGGAACTCTGACCTGTTTCTTTTAATCCATCACAGGACTTGATTCAAAGAACGATGGACTCTGAGCTGAAAGAGGATGCCAGGACCATGCACCCCATGCTCCTTTTTTTACAGATGAGAACATCTGAGTTCCATAGAAGTGAAGTGACTTACCCAGGCTTACCCATGTGGGCAGAGGAAGAGCTGTGATTAGAGAAAATAGTTCTGATGCTCCAATGTGGTGCTTCTTCAGCTTCCCTGCACTGTGTGAACACAGTCCTCTTCATTCTCAGACATTGTTTTCTTCATCTTCCCCACTGAGAAGATGTTCCATTTGTTGCTCAGCTTAAGACTTTCTGGCCTGGTGAATGTTCTCTCAGGCTGTTCTACACTGTCATTCAAGAATTACCCCCTAGCACTGAGGCAATTGCTCTCAGAGGTAGCCTGTCCATAAACATCTACCTTGTACCATCTTCTTCCTTCTACCTGTCTTACTGTTTCAAGTCATGTGGTCAGGATAACTCATTGTTGGGGCTATGCTTGGTCAGGAAAACTCAAGGGTGGGGGGCTGCTTATGCATTATGAGCTGTTTAGCAACATCTTGGACTCCACACTAAATGCTAGTGACATTGCCCTTGTTCCGTGTAGGGCACAGGAACTGAGGACCTTGCCTTAAGCTAATCAGTTTTAAGCAGGAACAGGTAACACTAACATGGACATTGGGAGACTAGGGGTAAGACGGACAGCTATCTTAGACTGAGTCTACTGAGATGTCTCCCTTGAACTTCAAACACCCCAAGATCATCCCCATCAAGACAGCATACAAATAAACACCAAGGCAATATTTCCTCTTGAAGTTGCTCCCGTTCTTGTCTCTTCTATCTTGATGCATAGTGAAAGCACTGCTCTCCCCAACCTACCACTTGAGTACCTCTACAGCTTCTTCACCTTCCTCACCTGACTCCCATAGCAACAGTCTATAGAGTGTCTCCTACCTCTTCCTAGGAGGCAACCAAAATTGCAAGCTCATTTCCACTTCCTTAGATCTGACCCATATCAATATCTTTTTGCTAGACTTTGACAATAGCTTCTCCTTGGGCTATGTGCCATCTCTCTCCTTTACTGTCCATGTTCCATCAATAGAATGAGCTCCCCAAAACTGAACCTCATCCTGGCACTTCCCAACTGGAAACATCATGTGCTCATATTTAAGTGGCCAATGTAGCTTACTAGATGGCTGTGTAATGGTATTCTCAATGCTATTTCCGATATTTTTTGTCCATTTCCTTCAACTTTCCTTTCCCTTCCTTAATCCCAGGGATTAAGTTACCACCCCATCCCCACCTCTGCCAAAAAAAGCTTATTTCAAAAGCCATGCCATGTTTTTGCCATGCCTTTTTACATACTATTGCTTTTTTTCTTGGAACATATTTTGCTTCTACTCCTAATAAACTCCTTCCATCCTCAGGAGTCTCTGGAACACTATCATTGACATCTCAGAAAGAAAGTCCTGTTTCCTTCTTTATGTTTTTGCATTGCTTTTTACTCATCTACTGTGATCTTTTGTTACTAGTATGGGGCTGACCTAGTGATGTGTCTGTCTTTCCCAAAGTCATTGCTTCTCTAATCAGCAGTGACATTTGACCAGGAACTTAACAAAGCACACACAGAGAGAAAACTTTTGCTGAGTGGGTTCATCTATTAAAATTTTAAGCTGTTGTTAGAAGGACAGCTAAGAAACTATAAATGCACGGGAACTGGAATCAGAAAAAGCCAGATTCCAGTCTTGGCTTTTCCACACACCTTCTGTATAAAATTGGACAAGTTACCCTTCCTCTCTATGTCAGTATCCTCCTCTGTCACCAACTCTGTGCAGGACTGTTAGGAAGCTCAAATGATGATTAAATAAGGTGATATCTATTAAGCACTTACCCCAATGCCTTTGCAAGCCCTGCATAAATATTAGCAGCCATTATTCTCACAACCATCACTATTATCCTCCATTTATATTCTTCCAAAAAGCATTCAGGTCATCTGTTGAAAAGCCATTACTGACACCAACTTAGAAGAGAGCCAGGAAAGGCTACCCAGATTTGAAGGGATGTAACCAGGTGGCACTATCCAATACAAGCAAAGTTTTAGTATAGGCTGAATGTCAGAATAATGTAAGATTATTCTCAGGTGCTGGAGAACAAAGCATTCTGCATTAGTACACTGGGAAATGCCTGTAGGGATAGGATATCTGGCTTTAATCCCATACCCATCCAATCTTGGGCAAATCGCTTCTGAGCCCCAGTTTCCCTATCTGAAAACTTGGCCTATCACTCAAAAAATTTACCACACACTAAGCCACCAGGTAGAGGGACCCATATTTGTAGGCCCACTGAAAACACACCTTAGATTTCATAAAGACTAGAATTTCAGAGTCCAGGGAGGGGAAATGTAGGATGCAGGATCACAAAGGAGGTAGTGGAAGAAACCTGACAAAGGCCACTATGGACTTTATGCAGAAACAGAGGCACTGGGGGTTCACAGAAAACAAATTTTCCATACTCTAGATTTTCACTAAAAATTTGATACTGTGTGTCATTTATAAAGCACTATAACACTCCATTCTTAATCTTCCTCCAAATTCTAAAGTGGTAGGTATTATAAATCCCATTTTTTTGTGTGCGAAATTATAGCTCAGAGTGGTGCAGTGATTTATCCTGGGCCACACAGCTTATACCAAGAATAAAATTGAACAAATACAGTACTCCAAAGCTAGAATTCTATGACACCCTTCATGTCTAATGTATACTACTTTCTGGAAACATTAAATTGCTTTGGTCATTTTTCCTGGACTTGGTTAATTTAAATTTTGCAGTCAACACAATAGCTGTTCAAATGTGATTCAAAGAAGTCAGAGCTTTTCTTATATTTAAAGCATTGAGAATGATTATAGAGGTGTAACAAATACAACTCATCTCCTCAGAAGAAAGGTAATTCAGATGAAGCAAGGCTAAAATCAAGCTAGTCTGCAGGCTACCTAACCAACCAGTCATGGGAGGTCAAGGTTGACAGGAAAGCCCAAATGAGTAACTGAAGAGCTTAGCTGCACATCAATAGATTTGCCAAGAAATTAATTCATTGTGGAACAATCATCAGTAACATGGAAAGCACACAACTTTTGCTAAGGGCAGAAAGGAAAATCATGGCCAAAAATCAGGGAACCTTCTCCATCCAAGGAGGAAATAATATCCCCCATTTTGCAACCCTGGTAGCATCCAGTTGGGGGTTCCCTTTGACAACCAACTGTCCATTTGAGATAATTTTCTTAGTTATAATGGCTACTTCTTCAGGAGGGAACTGGGGAAACAGAGGTGAACTCAAGGAAAACTTGGAGAAATAGGAAAAATGAAAAGTGAAAATGTACAACACTAATATACAGAAATGTCAAGTATTGAAAAATAAAATATGAAGTCTTTTTAAGATACAGAAAAGTCAACAATGGAAAATAAATGACTTTTTCATAAGCTCATCACTTTTGCAAGAATTAAGGACACTCAGTATTTTATTTTCATAACAGTGAGCCAGGATTTCATGCTGTCTTCAAATAAGGTTAATCATTTCAGATCCTTTGGTTATTGCCAAGTTGGTGCTGAAGGAGGCTGTTAATTTTGTCTGGAAGGGAAAAGCTACAGAGAACTCGGGGTTAAGCAAGCAATTAATCCAATATTGACAATGGGGTTTGCTGATAGACTGACAGCTCATTTGTGATCTGGATCCTGGCTGCTAACATTTCCACTTCACTTGTATTACTCTTTTTTGGATTAGGAAGAGAAGTCAAAGAAACACAAGAAGCATTTGTTAAGGGGTGAGAGGATCTGGATTTTAAGGGCTCTAGTATTCCCCAAAAGGAGGGACTTATAAAAGAGCATGGGGGGGGTAGAAATTTGAAAGGGAAAAACTGGGGAATTGTCTGAAAGCTGCATTTACATCACCAGTATGAGGCTTTTCCTATGAATGTACACATATGTGCAGTGCTTTAAAGGGACTGGTAGATAATTGCTTCTTATTAGCCACATGTGACTTAGGGCGAATTATTCAAAATATCAGAGATCTACAAACATTTATTGGAAGCCTGCTATATGCCAGGTATTACACTGAAGAAATCATGGGAAAGCATGATTTCCTGAGAACTCCTGTTCTCAGGAAGCTTACATTCAAGGAAGATGAGACACAAAAAATAGAAATATATATTCTAATTCCAGAGAGTGCTGAGTTCATTAAGAGAGTAAGAAGTTATTAGGTAAAGGAGAGTAAAGGAAACCATTTTTGGAAAGTTCAAAAGAAGTTTTTTCTAAAGGGAAAACAACTGTGGTCCCCATAGTAAAACCTAGTCTCAAAAAAAAAAAAAGAAAAAAAGAATATGTGCCCATAAGCTAGTAATGAGTGGTCAGAGTAGTGTATCAAAGTATTGATGACTCCAATACATGATCTATATTCATTCCTTTTGTCTTGAAAGTGTTGGTCCATTTCAGTATGAATCTGAGCTAGCTTTGTGATTTACTTTAGCCAAAATAATATAGTAGTTTAGAGCCTATATCTCAAGAAGCCCTGTATACTTTTCTTGCACAATTGATCTTGCTCACTCTTGTCATGAGGATGAGAGACCATGTGGAGTAAAACTACTGAGCAGAGAACTGAATAGAATATGATTTCTCAACTTCAGTAGCAGCTGATATTTGGGGTCAGATAATTCCTTGTCACGGGGGTTGGCCTGAGAAAGGTAGGCTGTTTAGCAGCATCTCTGAATTCCACCCACTAGATACCAATTGTGACAATCAAATAGGTCTCTAGATATTTGCCATATGTCCTCTGTGGGAATGAAACTGTCCCCAGTTGAGAACCACTAGAGTAGAACAAAGAAACAAGCAAAGTGTTTTGTTCAAGGACAGAGTCCTTCAGGTAAAACAAAGGTCAAAAACAAAAGCACCTGGGCAGGTAGGCTGGGGCGGGGGGTGGGGGGGTGGGGGGGTGGAGAAGAGTCCAGTGTTCTGCAAAACAGAAGATGTTTAGATGACTGAACTGCTGAAGCCAGGAGCTAGGAAGCAGCCACAGGAGAATTCAGAGAAATACTGAGGAGCCAGATGATGCAGGGTCTTAGGGATGTGGTAAGGTTGGGGACCACAGACTCACGTTGCCCCAGCTAACATGAATTTAAGCGATCCTCAGCCTCAGCCTCCCAGGTAGCTGGAATTACAGGCACATGCCACCATGCCCAGCTATATTTTTAGACTAGGTCTCTTTATGTTGCCCTGGGTGGGTCTCAAACATGTGAATTCAAGTGATTCTCAGTCTCAGCCTCCCTTTCTAGGCTGGGATTAAAGGCGCGTGCTACCACGCCTGGCCTTATCGGCACATATTCTCAGGATCTAGATACTTCATGGAATCATTTAAGTAGAGAAAATAAAGAGAAATTGGCTGATTCAGATTCTTTGAAAACCTATGTTTCACATGTATTACGTTATAAGAATAGTTGAAAAATAGCATTGCTTATTTTCCTTAATCACACGTTCATGAAAAGCTTTATAATTCTCAGGTTTAACACTTTACTTAGCAGAGACAAAAAGTTTTCATAGTAAAATGGCACCAAAATACTCTAGTTGGACGGAAAACAAAAGTGAAAAAATACCAAAAAAAAAAAAAAAAAGCCTGTTAGGCAACAAACATACATAGTGACCCCCACCTTCACCCAAACAGTCCTCTAGTGGGCACAGAACAATTTTTGTTTGGCCATATGAGTGCTTTGGACAAAAATCTTCCAGCAGGAAAGCACATAAAAGATGTTTTGCTTCTTTTGTAGCAAATTCCATGGCAACAGTATTCATTTGAACAGTGGTTGCAAGTAACAGAAACTAACTTGAGCTCTTGAAGGATTTTTCTTTTTTAATCTTACAGGATCCAAGTTGTTTCTGAGAACCCATGACAGAGAGGCAGCTGGGCTTCAGAGAAAGTTTGGAAAACAGCCAAAAAACAAGATCATCCTTTTTCTCTTCTTTCTATTTGTCTTTTTCTCTGAAGATTCACCTTTATATTATTTAGCCCACATGTGGTAAAAAAAAAAAAAAAAAAAACAATACAGCGTGGAGGATGGCTATCGTATTGTTTCCTTGTTTTATTTTTCAGCTAAGACTGAACTAGAATGTCTAAGTTCTAACTCAGGGTACTGAGAAAGAGGATTTTACTGAGGCTGGGACAGAGGGTACCCCAGTCCTGTTATCCAGAGGCAGGGATAGAGACTGCGGAGGAGGTTCCCAATGGTTGTGATATGAAAGGGGCCCTTGAGGAATTGGGGATTCCTTGGAAACTGCACAGACATAATCCTAAGGTGCTGGTGACAGTAGTCCTCTCCAGCTTTAGGAAAGTTTCAATAAAAGAAAAAGTGGGTAATCTAGTGATAACATTCATTCAAACCCTATTGCTTTCTGTGCAATCTTCAATTCTTGATGTTCTCCTATTCATCAGGCACACATGGCTGCTAGTGAGCTAACATACTAAGAAAAGACTAGTAAGCGTTTACTACTCTTAGGTTGGGGACCACCAGCCACAAAACCCAAGTCAAGCGTTTGGAAGAAAATAGCTTATTTCAAAGATAATCCTAGGAAATATCAATACAGAAGTGAGAGAATTAGACAGAGACCAGAAGTAACCAATGAACGGTGAATCAATAAGCAAATTACCTCTGTGGATAACTGAAATTAATCCTGCTGGAGAACTCTGAGAAACAGTTTCTCATATACCCAAAAGCTTGCCAAGCATTATTTGAAAGCTGCTGGGATTAGAATGTTTAATTCCCTGGTACGGTCTTGTGCTTACACGTTAAGAATAGCTTCACTAATCAAACTTCATAGGCATTGAAATTCAGCTCTCACCACTGGAAGCACAGCTGGTAGGCACTGAAACAGTTGTCTACCCTAGCCAGCAAGGGAAGTAAGTTAATGAAACAGGGGTAGGGTAGAGGGCATACCGACAGATAAGGCACAAGATCTGAACCACTTACAAAAAGACCATACTAGAAGGAAGCAATTTGGAAGCAGTAAAACCAACCAAAGGCTATTCTATTAGTTCAGCTTGAGATGATGGTGTCCTGAAAGACCACTGGTAGTGAGGATGGGAAGAAGTAGTTGATAACTGGGAAACCTTAAAGGGTCTGCAAGAATTACTAATGAGTTACAATGTGACAAGGATGACTCCAGGGTGGATTTGTTTGTTTTGTTTTGTTTTGTTTTGTTGACCCTGAACGGTAGAACATTGTTAGGAAGAAGTTATTGCAGGCCCAGTAGCAGCCCAGGCAGAAGTGTCAGGAATTGATACCTTGCAAGATTGAAAGCCTGGAGGGATCTGATGGCGGGAGGGCTGCTGGGAAGTCAGGTTGGGGGTTGATTCTAAAGGGCACCCACTGACTTCTGTAAGCGACGAGTGGCCATCATAAGATTTTATAGAGGGGGGACTTGCCCTTAGTAGCCATAGGGGCCATTAGGCCCAGGACCGTGCTCTCCTCCGCCGGGCCGACAGATTCCCTTGTGTCTGGGATTTCGGCCCACCCACCCCGGCTCATAGGTGCATGGGTAGGGGCTGGGTGGGGAGGCTAGGGACACACCCCACCCGGAGGTGGAGGGGGTGGGGGGGGGCGATGCAGTGGTGCAACATTAACCCCCTCTCTGGACTACTGCCACTCCAGTCAGTCTTCATCAGGAACAAGGGCCCGGTAAATAACGCAACAGAAGAAATACATGAGGACAACGATTTGAGTAAGAGCCGTGGAGACACATATCCCCTGGGTAGAACCCAGAAGGACCTTGGAGCTGGCTAAGGAACACAGGACTGTGAGACCAACCACGGAGATGACAACTGGTATTGTTCCAAGACCATCGTCCTTGGCGAGGTCAAGGAGCCAGAATTGTGGCCTCAAGAGGCCTCCAGCGAAAGTGTGGCGCACCCTCCTCTGGACGGAGGGAGGATGACCGCAGAAATAAGGCAGCGACCTGACAGCCAAGCAGCTGCCCATGAACAAGGAAAACACCAGACCAACCTGCAGTGGACACAGCTCCCTTCCAGGGAATTTTCTCAAATGACAGTATGGAAGAGACATGCAGAATGGAGAAACTGGTACTATCGGGTTCCAAACAAGCTTGAATGGGCTGCTGCACGATGCAAGCGAAGACTGGAAATATAAGAAGCGCGGAACACTGAACCTCACCCAGGATACGAACAATGCTCCAGAGGGAAAGAAAAGGGCTAAATGGACCAACAATAGTAAAGAGAAAGAAGAGGGAGTGACCAGAAGGGGGATTGAAGGGGGGGACATTCCCAAGGGGGTGACCAACAACCATGCGGGGAGGAACACATGTGTATGATGCTAGAAGTAAATGTAAATGATTAACCAATAAAAATGTGTAAAAAAAAGATTTTAAAGGGAAGAGTGACAGGAACAGATTCAGCTGGAAAGCTAACCTAATCCTGAGAGAACTAGGAATGAGGGCAGACAGAAGGCAGAAACACCAGGAAAGAAGCAGTAAGGAAAGACTTGGGAAGCATTTCAGGATTGCAGAAGGAGAGTCAAAAGAGCTGGTGAATAAATGTAGGGCAGAAGCCCAGCAGCTCTGAGGTTCCCCACTGGGTTGACAGGGAGGATGGGAACCTCTTCTCTAAGTACACAAGCGGAGAGGCAATCTGAAGAGAAATCATTTTCTTTTCTGTAGGATTGTCAGATAACATAGGGGATCCAGTTACGGGCAAATAATTATTTTAAAGGCAGTACATCCTATGCACCACACAGAATATATTAATAATAGAAAATTATTTATGGTTTATCTGAAATCCAAAAGTAACTGAGCCTCCTATTTTTTTATTTGCTGAATGTGACATCCTTTAGCTGCTCTGAGTTGATGTGACTAAGGACACAAGGAGCAGGGAGGACACATAAGTCACAGCTAGAGGTACATACCTGAGATTCACACACAGGGAATGATTCACACCTCTGCTTCTCATATTTGACTGCCTTTTGAAATGACCCAAAGAATTTAAAGAAACCCACTGATGGTCAGAGAATCTGACTTAATTGTTTCTGGAACAGTCTGGTTACTGGGACAGCTGAAAGCTCTCCCGGGTAATTCTTTTAAGTGGCAAAGTTTAGGAACCACTAATCTAAGCCTTGGAAATAGATGAAATCATCAAATGTCCTAGTTATTTCCCTGGGGAATCAACTGTGTTTAAAAGGGTCAAGCAGATAACCAATGTGGAGTGGGGGAAGCAGGTGGAGCAAACAGGTTGGAAAGTAGGGGGAAGAAACACCAAAGGAAAAGATTTAGAAACAAGGAGAGATGGTGCTCAGTGTTCAGGGACTAGAGGAAGGTGACTTGGGACTTGTTAGAACAGCAGCCTTTGTGGGCTAGGAGTCACAGAAGTTAGTGTGGAAGTCAAATTGCAGGAGTTAAGAAATATATGGGAGGTGAGCTAAGTGAATTCACTGATGGACTTGGCATTCACAGGCAAATCATTTTATCTCCTGTCTTTCTCTGAAGAACAGGGTTGATGACACCTTTCTTGTCAGGCTCTCCAGGGTACAAAAGTCAGAGAAAGAAAAGGGGCAGTGAAACTTCTTTCAGTTTGAGGTTCTAGAAAGATTGCAACACTGACTTTGAAACAGTTTGGATCAGCACTTCCCAGCTCCTAGACTATAGTCATAACAGCAGCCTCTGTGAACATCAGCTACCACACTTGGAACCTATCTCAACAAGTGCTAGGAGACGCAGAGGGGGGCTACAGCCCCCAGGACAATGCCTGCTACATTTTGGCTTTGTTTTTCTCCAAACAACAAAAGGCCATAAGAATGTGATTATGGTGACATGATAATCACCATGAGAAAACACCACTTTCCCTAATATGTATTGTAGTTTACTTGAGAGACTTTTAGCCATCTAGTGACCATCTAC
This sequence comes from Uropsilus gracilis, assembly GCA_004024945.1. Taxonomy (NCBI): domain Eukaryota; kingdom Metazoa; phylum Chordata; class Mammalia; order Eulipotyphla; family Talpidae; genus Uropsilus; species Uropsilus gracilis. The sequence goes on from PVHY01001289.1 coordinate 19,837, forward strand.
TGACCTTTCCTCTTTTGTGGAGGTGGAGCGGTATAGGGAGAAGAGAGAGAATGAATGGATTAATATGAATGAGAGGACACATCAGTGGTGTTTTGGAGGTAATATCTTGAAATCTTCCATCTATAATAGGGTATTTTAATTTCCCTTGAGGATGCTTTGCTTATCACTTCACCACTAAAAGAGAATATGAAAACAGTCACCACTCATGAATAAAGCTTGTATTTTACCACTATAGGCCACTACAGCTTTTTTCAATAACCTTCTTCCTAGGAGCTAACTACTTAGGAAAGTCAGAAGGCAAAAGGATCAAAGTCATTTGTAACTGCCAAAAAAAGTGCTTAATTTGCCTAATTATAATAAAACTCAAAGTTTTTTTTTTATCTCTAGAGCACCTGACAAAAAATTAACTAATTAATCTTTGTGCAACATCTTCTTCTGAAGTGTGTATTATTATTTAACTCAATGGGAAGTTTCAATTGGTTGCTGAAATTTATATCAAAGCTACATGATAGTGAAAAGTAACCCAATTAAATTTGTGAACAAATTTAGGGTGACTGTAGATGTCACACAAATTATTGTCCAAGAATCCTATATGTCCTGATTTCTTAAAGAAATTTAAGAGATGCTTTACTAGCTGTCTGGGAAAGAAAAATATTTACTGAGTGTCAAACTTGGCTCATCTTCTGTCTGCGCTGAACCATCCCATCCGTGTCACCAGTTGTAGTGTGAGCAGCCCAATCATGACGCCAATTGTAGTACAAGCATCAGGCTCACCAATCTGTGTAGGTTCTTCTTTGGTTCTAGTAATTACACAAACACAACAGGCAGGGCAAGGTCAGGGCTGGAAGGGCTGGAGGGCAAGTGAACCCCCCAAACTCTCAGGAATCTTCATGATTTTTTTCTAGCCTCTCGCTGATGTTCTCTCATGCTCTCTTCTTGTGCTCACTCTTGCTTCTCTTCTGGGCTCTTCCCACTCTGAGGTGACAACACCCTTTTCGCTTTTCCTCCAAGACCCAGGTGTGCCTGCTTACACATGCGCATATCTGCTGAGCTGTACAGTCATGGAGAAGACAAACGCAACACCACAGGTGCTGGTTATACAGGTTAATGGAGGAAAAAGCTTGACCAACTCAATTATCCTACGTTGAGATATCCTCTAATGTCAATGAAACATTAGGATTAGCAGTTTTGACAGAATGAGGGACTATCTAAAATGTACATCTTCTGCAATATTCTGTGAAATGATTTTCCCAACTGCATGTCCCTAGAAAATTTCTATCATTGGCTTAGAGAAACTTTTCTCAATCTCTGCACTGCTGGCTAGATAATTCATTGTGAAGGCTTGTCCTATGCTTTGCAGAGCGTTTAGCTTGAATCCCTGACTTCTAGCCATTCAATGGTAAGGAGCACCCCATTCTTATCTTCCCCAGATGTGAAATTAAAACGGTTTCTAGATGTTGCTAACTGTCCCCTGGGTGGGAATGTGGATGTGGGGGCAAGATTGCCTCTGGGTGAGAAGCACCAGCTAAGATGAGAAATTGAACTATTTCTCTTCAAGGTTGGACACATCCAGAGAGCATGAGTAGCTTTACCAGGAAAAATCATTTTGTACTTTCTGGGTTGTTTACAGTTTGAGTTAAATAAACAAAGAATTTCAGGTTTTTCCTCTGGCATTGGGGGACTTAGATGTGCAAGCACCCTGATGATGCCTAAAAGATCCATAGAAAGGCCAACACTGCAGGTCGATAACTATATGCAAAACCCTTTTGGGTCACCCTGTCTGGGTAGTGACTGGAAATTGAGCTGGGGGGGTGTCCGCTTGGGTCCTGGAACATTTCAGTCTTCCCAGGGTTCCCACTAGAACGCTAACTTCCAGTGAAGGTTTGCAGCCCACATGGGGACATTTCTGGCCTTGCCTGCTTCCTCCCACTTTACATATTCAAATGCCAGATTCTCCCACTTTCTATCTTAGCTTGGAGAGAAGAAAGTGAAAACTCCGTGGGCTAGTGAGAATGAGTAATTGGATATCAGTTTTTTAAAATCAATCTCTGGTTCCTCTATGTCCATTGCCATTTTTCAACCCTGCCTTCCTGAAAGGCCCTAGAGAAGAAGGAAATCTTGGTGTTCTCTAGATCAAGGGGATAAAAGTCACTCTGCAGCAAAACTTCTTTAAAAAACTATAAAGGGGTGTATCCACCGGCAGACAAAGTTAAAGACAGTAAACAAAGATTAGCACACTCATAGACTGAACTGTGTCTCTGCCCAAAATTCTTACGTTGAAGCCCTAACCACTCAGCATGACTGTATTAAGAGAAAGAGCCCATAGGGAGGTAGTTGATGTCAAGAGAGATCCTAAGTGTAGAATCTGAAGCAGAAAGGACTTGTGACCTTATAAGAAGAGGAAGAGACACTAACTGCAAGCCAAGAACAGATTCTCACAGGAACTAACAGGAATTTCCTGGCAGTTTCATAGATATGTAGCCTCCACACATAGGGAAAAAAATTGTCTGTTGGTTAAGGGCTCCAGTTCTGTGGTATTCTGCTGTGGCAGTCTGAGAATAAGAGAATATGGAACACTACTTGGCAGCTAAAAAAAAAAAAAAAAAAAAAAAAAAAAAAAAAAAAAAAAAGCATGAGAATATTCACTAATTTGGTAAGATCTATAAAATGAATTGAGTGGGAGAAAACAACACTGCCAAATACTAGGTACTTTATTGAGCAACTGTTGTTTCAGAAGCCTACAAACAACAGCTATGTATATGTGATTTTATGCCTTTGCTCACACATGTGACTAGGAGAAGGGTCACAAATTTACGCAGACTGTGGTTTGGGAAAGGTGGGGTCAAGAGGGGCATTTTCCTTAAACTATTTGGATTGCTTAAAAAAAATAAGACTAGTATCTTATGTATTACTTTTCTCATGAAATTTTTTAAAAGGTGGTCTTTAATTCTTTTGTCTCACTTGCTCTTCCCAATATTTTCAAAGCCCAATTTATGGCATCATTAAAGCTTACATAAGGCCCCTCCCAAAGCATCATTAAATGGCAGAGAAAATCCAATTCTTCTTGGCATAAATTCTTTAAGTGGCCCAGACCACTTCCCAACAATTGAGTGTAACCATCCATGGTATTGTGGGTGAGAGGCACAAAGAAACAACATGTCTCTTAAGATTCAAATTCAAAGTTCATTAATAGAAAAGTTTAGAGATTTTCTTTCTCTAGGCAAGAGCCTTTCAGAAGCTTCATTTATTTCAATAGAATTCAGTGAGAAAATAAATTCTTAATAGAAGAAAAGTGAAACAAAAACAGTCCAGCAAAGCAATAAAAATAAATTCCCATTGCAGAGATTTCTAAAATAAAACTGGAATCCGTTGAAGAAAGATGTCCTAAGCCAGACTGGGTGGTTTTCAGACAGGGGGGTGCGGGGTGCTTGGATGGCTCACTTCCTTCCCCTTGCCTGTAGTCTTGGAAACAAGAGCACTAACAATAGCATATATAAGCCTCAGTTTGATGAACTTGAGCAAATCATTACTTACTCTCTGTCCCGAGTAATTTCTTTGTCCCAGCAGTTATCTTAGCAATCTAGGGTCCCCAAACCTTCATTGGTGCAGGCAGGACGTGATCTAAGTCAGTGGTGTTACATGTGTCTTCAGAATTCTAAACTTTCCCTGACCTTATCCTCATTATACTACTAAGATCTCCATCTGGGGGTGGGATTAATCCTCCATATTGTAAACAAAAGGGTTCTCCTGCTGTGGCTGCCCAGGTTCATGGTAACCTCCTCCCTCTCTCCACTCTCCCCCACTGATGTGTTAGGCTCTCTGCAGCCATAGAAAGAGAGAGACTTTGTCCCTTGGGAGACACACTGAAGGGCTCCCTGGAACTTTCTATCGCTCCAGTGCTTCAATAAATCTCAGCTTCTAAACAAGTATCAGTGTTAGAATGATCATTTCACTCTTGGAACTCAAGGACTCACTACCACTGATGGCTAACAATTCCAGAATCTTGTGACTTTGCTCAGTAATTTTGCCCATCTTTCTACAGAACTGTTTCCCTGTGTTACAAGCTTCTAATGAGACACACAGTTCAAAGGCAGCAAAGGTTCTTCCAGCTTAAGCACACTTCCCAGGGCCCAAAAGTTGGCTCTTGCAGGGAGCATAAATAAAATATCTGCTCCATGTAAAACATAAGGCCACACATGAGTCTTTCTTTGCATATTTGTGGCTATAAAGTAGATTTTAGGATTAAAGTGGTGTTGAATGTGGGCTGCTCTCACTGCTTTTTGTTGGGAGAGTTATTATAGTAATTGAAAGTATCTACTTGTGCACTGAAATTGTTCCCTTGGTCCCTTTTTTCTCCCAGTGGGAACAGGCCCTACTCCCTATGGCTCATAGACATGGGGCAGGTCTGTCTTGAAATCTTCCTCCCTTAATATGAAGCTTTAGTCCCATGGCTCTTTGGCTTCATCTGGGGAATGTCATCCTCTTGGCCATGAGGCCTTTGCGCAGGTCTCCTTGGAAAACCCTTCTTCCTTGTCTCTTTCCTGTGTCATTCGGATAAAACCCCCTCTAAAAGACACTCAGAGATGCCAGCTACACTCCCAGAGCTCTTATCACAGCTAAATTAAATTATTTAATGTCTTTCTGGACTTCAAACTTCAGGAAGGTTGGGATTTTTGTTGCACTTGTTTGACAGACTACCCAGCACAGGCCTAGAAAGGAGCCCTCAGTAGACATTTATTAACAAACTTTGAACTAACCTGCATTTTTAGGATATAAGGAAAGGAGTTAGAGTAGACTAAGATGCAGTTGCTTTTTTTTTAAGTGCTTACATACAGGTTGTGTGTGTATCCCTTTGGACTAAGATGTTGTTTCCAAGGTATAAGTGGAGAATCTGCCTGATATAATTCTGTCTAGAAGGGGTGGCTGTAGAAAAGGATTTCTGTGGGAGAGACAGATGAAATTTTCATGTCTTGCTGCAATTAGTAACCAATGAAAGGATAATGCCTGGTTCCACAGGGCATTACTATTTCCACGTATTATTGAATTTCCCTTTGATCCAGAGTTAGACCTAATCATATCAGTGGTTAAATTCTGTACCACTGGCTGGGGGCAATATTAGAATCTCTTATGGAGAACCAGGGCTTTCAGGTAAATTGCAGTGATTCCCAGCCTCGCTTTCCCAAGAATTTACTTTCCCTTAAATTTAAAATCAGGCATGTATGTTGTTCGGCTCATAGGTATGTTACTTATTTAGTCGAAACTCATTTTCAACCTCAGAGTTGTTTGCTAAAAGTAGTTGAGACTGGAGGAAAAGCAATATGAATACTTTAGAAGAATTTTCTAGAAAATAATCTTTCATTTTTATTGCTATTCAATATTCTCTTTCTCTCCTTGGGCTTTGACATTCTGCAGGTCCCATTTAATAAGAATATTAAAATATCTTTCAAATGAATTTAAGTGAACGTAATCTGAGTAAAAGTTGGTTTAAAGATTGTTGCTCTAATCACTGCCTGAGAATATGAAAATCTACTATCCTTATATCAATGACTACTTTCTTACAGGAATATAAAACAGAACTCACAAATCATACACATAAGCCCATTATGTGTCTATGTTTATATTTGGTGAAGAACTTCTGAAATAGGAATGTTGTCTCTTACCTTGGGAAAATAATCTCTAACCATCTTTTCTTTGAGCTGCTGCTATACTGTACATCGCAAATTCGTGAAGCATTCCATATTTTTCTACAAAGCCATAATAATTAAAACAGTTTGGTTCTAGTACAAAAACAATCAGACCAATGGAACAGAATTGAGTGTCCTAAAATAAAACCACATGTATAATGTCAACTAATCTTTTTGACAAAGGAGTGACAAACTTAAAATGGAACAAGGATAGCCTCTTCAATAAATGGTTCTGGGAAAACTAGGCCAAGACATGCAAAAAAAATGAACCAAGAAACGTCCTTAACACCTTGTACAAAAACCAACAAAAATGGATAAAAGACTTGGATGTAAGACCAGAAACATAATATACATATAGAGAAAAACTTGGGCAAAACCTTCCATGAGTTCCATTCAAAAATCCATTTCTGGGCATATCTGTAGCTGGTAAAAATGAAGGAAAATATAAACAGTTGGAACTACATCAAACTAGAAAGCTTCTGTACAGCAAAAGAGACAATAGAGAAAACAAAAAGAAACCCAACCAACTGGGAAAAAATTTTGCCCTCCTTACAAGTGATAAGGGTCTGATAACAAAGACACATAACTTGACAAAAAAAGAGAAAAAAACCCAGTTAAAAAAAATGGGGAGAAGAACTAAAATGACACTTCTCCAAAGAGGAAATACAAATGGCCAACCGGCACATGAAAAACGCACAATGTCACCAGCAATCAGGGAAAAGCAAATCAAAACCACAATGAGATACCACCTTACACCAGTAAGAATGGCCCACATCTAAAAAACATCTAAAAAACAGGCAACAACAAGTGCTGGCATGGATGCGGAGAGAAAGGAACACTCTTACACTGCTGGTGGGAATGTAAACTGGTTCAGCTATTATGGATAGCTGTGTGGAAGCCCCTCAAACTAATAAAAATGGAACTATCATTTGACCCAGTAATCGCTCTTCTAGGAATCTTCCCATAGGAGATCTCAATATTTATATGAAGGGACACCTGTACTCGGATGTTTACTCGGATGTTTACTGCATACTGTTCTATGATTGGAAGAACATGAAACAACCCAAATGTTCCAAGACAGATGAATGGATAAAGAAGATACACACACACACACACACACACACACACACACACACACACAATGGAATACTACACATCAATTAAAAATGACAAATTTGGCAATTTTATGGTAACAGATGTACTTAGAAGAAACCATATTAACAGAAACAAGTCAGAAAGGAAAAACAGAATCCAAATGGTTTCACTAATATTTGGGATATAGGAAAAATAAACAAAAAACCAGGAGGAAAAGTCAAAACAAGCTAACAACCAAACTGAAGTACACAACTGGGGGGGAGGGGGAGAGAAGGTGGGAACAGTCAGGGACGGAAGGTGGTAGATGAACCCAAGGGATTACAAAGATGTGAAATTCATGTACAAAAAAATTTTTTTAAAGCAGCAAAACATTAGAAGAGAAAGCAACAAAATAAACCCCATTCAACTACTCAGTCTGTGATTAGAATCACGCAGGTCATACCCCAGACTGATTCCATCAGGATATCTGGGTCCAGGAATCTGTGTTTTAAAAGATTTTGGGTGATTCCAATGTACAATCAAGACTATGAACCAATGAACTGTTGTTTTAGAGGTAACAGTGTGTTTGGTAACTCTCATCTGATGAGACAGAAGTCTCTATGTAGCCTGCAAGCAATTTGCTAGAAACAGCTGTTTCCAATGAATGCATGAAGCTTCAATAATATCTGTGTCACTAGAAATAAAAAAAGACCAAGGGTCTAATGTATGCCTTCAGAAGAATTTAAACCAAACCGCTCAAAGGTAGCAAGTTTTATGTATAAGATTCTTTATTGTAGCATATGTTTGTAATCCATAGAGGACTAGTTAAATAAATGGAAACCTCCTTAACACCTTGTACATTTTTGGAATAAGAACTGCTAAGAGTGGAATACTTAATTTTACTGAGCACCTACTATGTGAAAATCCTATAAATATGCTCTGGTTCTAGGAACTTGTCATTCATCTGAATTAAGAATGAAGAACCTTGCCTTGTGAAGCTTACTTCTAGATAAGGTTAAATAACTTGGGGGAAGTCTACTGGAATGGAAATACAACTTTCTTTGTCCAAAAACTACCAACATTTGATGATGATGATGGCAGCAGAGAATAAAATCATGCACAGGATAGACAAAGTCCCATGTGACTGTACTAGTTACATGCTCCTAAAGCCAGTCAGTCATAATTCTAGAGGGAGACAGTGATAACAACCAAGATCACCTACTAGATAAGCATATAAATTATACCACATGTCAGAAGGTAGTTCAATGCTGTGAAAAGGGGGAAAGTTGAACCAAAAAGACAAATTCAGTTGCAATTTAGAACCTCACTAGGAAGATTTGGACAGAGGTGGCAACGAAGTGCTGAAGTCAGTGTGAAATCTGAGAAAAGGAGTTTCTAGAAAGAGGGGCTAGCCAGGGCAGTCCCTGAGTGGAGCTGGAGCTGATTTGGTGATGACTGGAGCTGAAAGGAAGCTGGATCATAAAGGCCAGAGTCCAAACTAAGGACTCTCAACCCATATTTGACATGGTCAAAGGATCATTCTAGATGCTGCATGGAAAAGTGTGTGTAGCTGGGGAAGGGTAAAGAAAGAACACTTTCTTTCTAAGGGAGCTCCTATATTAATCCAGAAGAGCAGGAGAGAGGACAGGTAAAAAATAAGAGTAAATGAGATACATGATAGATATATATATTTATGTAGATATATATATATATATAACAAAAATTGTTAATGGCAAATTGTTCACAATAAGCTAAAGTATCTAAAATACGATATACTTGATAAGTCCATTTTCTCACGCAAAAACAAAACCCTAAACTACACATAAATACATTTATATATAAATAGGAAAGGTCAAAAAAGTTACAAGTAAAACTTAATTGTTACTTGTGGTAATTGGGATTGATAGTAGTCTGGAACAATCCCATGTTTTACTTGATATTATCTGATATACTTGAATATTGTAAGTATTAACTAGTTTTGTACAATTTGAACAATCTTATTTTTCAGTGTAGATGTCATATATAAGATTCCTCTCTCAACATTCAAACATGGGGAATGCTTGACCAAGATAATACTTAATCAGGCTTCTAGTTTGAGAAAGCTGTGCTTAGTCTCAAAAAAGAAAAAAGTGAAGACAAGGTTTCTTGCTTTGAACCCAGGGTCTAAAATAAACAAACTAAAGATAGGAAAGTGAAACTCTGTAACCTTGGGGAAAATCAGGTGGGATAGTAAATGACTGACATTATCTACTGCAAGAAATCAGGAACAGGTGTTCTGTGTATAGTGAAGCAAAGGTAAAAGGACTTCGGTTGGGAAGAAGATGAGTTATTTGAACAAGAGGCTATGGTAAAGTTGGGTCTGGCATTTTTTCAGTGCCAAGAAATCCCTCTTTGTCTAAGATGTTTTTATAAGATAATGCTTGTTGTCAGGGTTCACACCAGTTCCTTACTGGATTCATCTTACCCTCCCACAGGTTGTTCTCCACGAGGCTCACAGGCCAACCTTCTCAGAGCTCACAATTGCACTGATCACTGCCCTTCCCCCAGCACATAGCAGCTAAGTGAACCTGCCTAGCTGTCAAGGGCCTCCAGTTGGCTCTTTCTGGTACACATTTCCTCCTGCTGGGGCCTTGCTTCAGGCTGTATGTTACTCCCAGTCCTCTGCTAACTCTTCTTTCTGAAATTCCTAGAGGGATAAATGCACTCAAGGTAGTGCTTACTGGTGTGAAGAACAAGACATTTTTTGAGTGGCAATGTGACTTAGAGCATATTGCTCAAATGGAACACTTAAATACTTGCCGTTCATGCCATCTTGCTTCAGTCCACCCGCTTTCACAAAGACCTTGTGCTTTGTCTTCATGATCAACTAACTCTTGCACTAGAGAAGTAAAGCTGCATGATTCCCACTGCTGCATTGTACATAAAGGCACCACTGGCAGGAATGAAGAATGAAATTTTCATAGCAACCTTATTCCTGCAAAATCACTTCAAATAATTGTTAGAAAGGGCCCAGCTTTGTCATTTTCCTTCTTAGAAGCTTGTAATGACATGTATTCCAAAAGCACTATGATCTTATGTGCTGAGCACCCACAATGCTGATGGTGTTTTCTGATTATAAGAAAAATCACCTGCAGGAAACGGAAAGGGGGGGATCTTCCATTCACGATAAATGCACCATCAACGGTGATCTCAGATGGTCACGAACACTCCTAACAGCTTAAATGGAGTCTTGGCACATTCTTTTGAGTGTGGCTATTTGTGGCAAAGGACTTATGTGACACAAAGGCTTTACAAATAGCTTCAATTGTCAGTTAAGCCATTTCTAGATGCCATATTTAACAAAAGAGATACCAGGGAAGTGAGCAGTGTCCATAATTACCATGTTGGTGACAAAATAAAACAAAAGACAGAAAAAGATAGGGATTGTAGGAAGACCTACTATTAAGCACAATACACTTTTGAAAGCCTGGGAGTTGTGATTCTTGAGGAAAACCGCAAGTACTATGTCATATACAAGGAACAATCCAAAAACAGCATGAAGGATATTGGTGTCATTTGAAATTACATGATCAACTAGGACACATATTAAATCACTAATTGGTTAACCTTTTCATCCAGTATGACTAGTTAGGAGTATGTCTAACTCCACCTACACCTTTCTCTGAAAAGTTATGCTTTGAGACTATTTTTGTCTTAACTTTCACAGCACAGCATTTCGATTTCATTTTTCAAAACACTGTTAAGTGTAATTATATTTGTGAGATGGCATGAGCCGCAGTTTGTTGATGTCATAATTAAAACCAGGTTTTTCTCTCACTTCAGTGGACACAGTATTTTCTTCATTTTGATAGGAAATAAAAACCAGGACAAAGAAGAGAATATTCAGATATGCAGAAAATTCTCAAAGAAAACGTCATGTGATTTACTGGGCATTTTGCTAATTGCTAGAGGTAGAGGTTTGCTACACACTACATTTTCATTCTTACCACTTCTATGAGGTATGCTTTAATGATGAGGAAGCCAAGGCTTAAAGACATTTAAGTAGCTTGTTCAAGATGACAGAGTTAGGGGTTTATGAAGCTCTTGGCTTCATAGGTTTTGCTTTATTATCAGTTGTGCAATACTGCATTGCTCAAATTTTCCTTGCAGATTAGCTGGGGACCTTTCTAAATGCATATGGTGAGTCAGAAGGTTGCATGGGGTCTTAAATTCTGCATTTCTAACACACACACCCAGTGATGAGAAGGCACCTGCTTCAGTTACCAGCTTCAAGCAGCAAGGCCCGGTACGCTACTACAGATGGTCAGATATTCCATCCATTTAGAAGTGTCAGATATTCTCATTTGACCTCTTGATCGTGATATATTTGAGACAACAGAGACAAGAAAGATATCAACCCAGAAGCGACAGTGGTTATGGAATGCATACACTTCCATATATTTTTACCGTAAAAATGCATTAAAAATCTTTCACAAAAGAAACTTAAAAAAAATACAAGTAGGGTGTTGAGTGTTCTGCTCAACATTCTTTCAGGCATCAGCCTTGTATTGGGTAGGCGGGGAATTCCTAAAGGGCTTGATTAAATCATACAAAATACTCATCCATCGTCTCTCATTAAGACATTTACATGAAGTGGGAGACTAGGGAAAAAGTAGGCTCACAAGAATCAGTCTTCAATGTAAGATTACAGTAGTTTAGAAAAACTCTTTCCGCTGAATGCATAGTCCCTGTACAGTACAATATTTTCAAAGCAAATTGTGTGTATGAAACTCAGATGAAACTGCCACACTCATAGTTATCACAAACTGAGACAAGCCCAGGTGGGTAGCATGTAAGATTTTAAAATGCCAGATATCATCTCTGACAACAAGAAAGACATCAAGATGTTAACTTCAGCATGTACTCCAAAAATCCACCTTGATTTATTTTAAAACTCTGGATCACAATTGAGAGCATCAATCATTTAACATTACAGGTTTTGCTAGAAATCATGAAAAAATGCCTAGCCTGGAACAATAGGAATAAAATTCCTAAGTTGGTGTGTAGTAAATTAATGAAAAGAGCATCATTATTCGATTAAATTCTCTCTCAGTCTTCATACTACAGTTCAATGTATGCTTTGTATGTAAAACTTTAATAATAAAAATAGCGGTCACAGATTTCCCCTTCCTTTTTAGTTATAGAATGAATGTACACTGTGTCTGTTCCAGGAAAGGAACTTGTTTCTTGAGTGTCCACACAACTACAGCTACTCATTCTAATGTTCTATATAAACCCATAAATCAAATAAAGCTATGAACAATGTAATATTTATATATGCATAGTGTTTTATAAAAAGATTGGCCCACACACTGCTTTTCATCAATATAGAGAGAGCATTAAGTCCATAGCACACTGCAAGAAATGAGTGAAGAACAGAGAAAGCAAACAAGTGCTCAATAATTCACAAGAGCAGGCTCACCATGGAGGAAATGATATTTAACCCAACTAAAGCTTTAGAGAATCCCTTATATAGTTTCCCCTTTTAAAACAGCTTTACATACCTGATTTAGTTTACATTAAAATATATCCCAATGAATCAATTTGTTCCATATTCAGAAATATAAACACATATCACATTCCTCACAGCTAAATTTTTGTCATAAATTCTCTTTTATACAAGAAAAAGGCAACAGTTGTTTTTTTCTTTTAAACAGGCTCTATTAATTACAATTTTAAACTGTACACACAATAATTGGTTGGTTTTCTCCATTTTTTTTCTTTTTACTTATTTCTAACAGTATCCTAGAACAACAGTGATTGACTTACAAAGTGTTGTGTATGTATGGAAAATGCGAAACAGTACTATGGAGATACACAACGCACTGTAAGCAGCAGTTTGCTGTAGTGGCCCAACAGGTACAAGCAAACATTTTGGCTCAGCTAGGCAGTAATCCATTTCCACCATCCTAGGGCTATGGCCAACTCACCACACCTCGTGTGGGATGACTGCAAAGAATGGGTCTTTAAAAAAAAAATTAGTGTTTTATTCTGCTGTTCGAAGATGAAAAGGACAGGATCATGAGGGCAGACATCTGCCAACTAGGACTAGAACCAATCGGACTACATCTTTCTCACCCCTTCAATTACCCTGGGGAATTTTAGGGCTTTAAAGGGAAATGTGCATTTCTGAAAATTACCACTCCCAACCCTCTCTTTCAAAAGTATCAACAGAGAGGTGTTCCATCATCACTTTCTCTTCCTCTCCAACTTGGAAAAAGGGCAAACACAAGGTTTATGCTAAAAAGGGGGGACAGACCGTCGGTACTGGGGATTCTTATGGCTCACTCACACTGCACGTATTGTCCCCATTCCATCTACTATTCACCCTCAAACCAGACAACACAGAAGGTGTTTGCTGTCCAAGCCTTCTAGTAGTTGAGCAAAGCTATGTTGCTGCTGCCTTCAGGAGATCTTATTCACAAACCTGGCTATGGCTGCTGGAGCTACATACAGGTATGGTGGCCAACTTATTTTCTGTGTCTTTCTATGGCCAGGAAGAGTAGAAATTATTTTCTGAACCAACTATAATTCCAAAACATACTATTTCTTTGTGCTGGGTAGCTTAGTTATAAATATCCTTCATTCTCAATAGTAGTCTCTTCATACAGTTTCCTTAATTTCAAGGATTATCTGCAATCCTAGTCCACCCTAGAAGTCCTAAATTTTTAGAAATATAACTTTAATCTTTTGCTCTTCATTAAGAAAATTTCCTAACTATAGTATAGCACTATATCACTCCATCATAGTCTACATCAAATTAATTCAACTTAATAATGTCCCTTAGAGAAAATGTTCAACAGTCTCATTTAACCAGGAGAGAAAAAGATTGCTCCAAAGAGGGTACGATTCTTGACAATTCTACAGTTTATGTAGAAACAAAATTTATATCCCTTTGGGGCAACATTTGGCAAATAACTTCCCAAAAAGTATGCATTTAAAAATATTTTAATATACACCAGGCACAACACTTTTCGTATATATTTTTTCTCATAAGATTTCAACTGCGTAAATGTTTGTTGCTATTCATAAGATCATCGGGTGTCAGATGCTTCATTAGGTCAGAAAGGACGTTATTTCAAATTGTGACTTTTTCTAAGAACCTTTGACACGGTAAAGGCTGGAATGTGATTCGCGCTCAGATACTGAGGTCGGTGCTACATTCTTTGTAAGGTCGCCTTCTCTGCTCAGGGGCATGTCTGGAACTTCTGCCGGCATCCTGCTTCAGACTGGGATCTTCCCTTTCCCGGTGACTGACTTTGTCCTCTCGGTTCCTCTTATCAAGGGACCGCTCTCTCCTGCGCTCGGGGGACCGGGCTCGCCTGCGGTCCGTGGATTTGGCTCTCCTTTCAGGCGAGCTCCCTCTTCGTCGCTCTGGAGATCTCTGATCCAACAGTCTTTCCAGAGACCTCCTCCGGCGGCTGGGTGAGCTGTCTCTTCTGCGGGTAGGTGACCGCTCTCGCCTCCTCTCCGGAGAAATCTCTCTTCTCTTCTCGTGCTTCTCCCTCCTCTCCAGAGTATTGTCAGCACTGCGAGTGCCTTCCCTTCGCTTCTCTGGAGATCTCCGCTTGGGGCCGTTGGTCACCATGCGCTCATGCTGCGCTTCTCTTCGTCCCTCGGGCGCCCGGTCCTTGGGTCGGCATGCCCCGGTGTCGGGTTTTCTAGAAGTTCCGTTCCATGTGTGATGTTCATTGGGTTGTCTGCTATGCTCTCTGCTGCCTTTTGGATCTTTCACGTGTGCCCGGTTTTCCCCGTGTGGTGATGATTTGTGAAGATCGGGTGGGTAACTGGACTCCAAGGACGGATGCTGGCGGCGGTCGGGTGGCCCTGCCCTCATTTCCGGAACACCTTGTGGACCGGTGGGGGGGCCGTTGCGGTCGCTGCTGGGGTCTGCCAGGGAGATAAACGAGAGCCAAGTTTGGTACAGGGATCTTCAGCCCCTGTCCCCACTCCCACATTTGAGATCTCATTAGTGACAACAGACAACTGTTAAAGCAGTCAGAATCAAAGCCAACTGAATGAATTTTGGTTAATTTAACTGCAACTAGGTAGGGTTAAAAACTAGGACTTGTAGCTTCAGCAACTAGCCCTCTGTTCCCTTTATTCAAGATACTGATCATGAAATAACTCATAAATCAGTAATACTTTTAATCTTTAAAGGTATAACCCAAATAGTTTAGAAGCATCAAAATTTCTTCACTTTATCTCTTGTTCTTCTTCCCCCACTCCCTCCAACCCCCATCAACCCTTCTATCTAAGCCTCCCTCACCCTCATGGGGAAAACATTCTTTTAAGAATAATTATTTTTTATTTACTTAAAAATAATCTGGACGACTGACTTGGAGGTGGATGGGGGAAACTTTCTGGGGGGATGGGAAGAGTCTGCATTTTGATATGAGTGGTGATTAAATGGTTGTGTATAAAGGTAAAAAATTCAATGCATGATCCATTTAGGCTTTATGCCAATTGCCATATGCAGGTATACCTCTGTTTTGAAAACCAATCCAGGAGGGTGGGTAAAGGAAACAAGAGAAGCAGCACATTGGTCAGATGATGACTGGCAAATATGACATTTATGCCAGGATCCATTAAACATCTGTTTCTACCTTTGTGCATATTATTCAAGGACTTTATTTTGCGTAAGCTCCAGGTTTTAAAATATGGCATCTTCTGGCAGACAAAAGGGAGTGTAAGTAAGGTTGTCAAGTGCATCTGATGTAACTTGGGGAACAGGTAAAGTCTTTTAAGTTCAGAGGCACTTTATGCTGAACAAAGCAGTCGGTCATAATTACATGTATGAGCTGTGGAGTCACTGGACTGCTCCATACAACACTTCTAAGCTTTCTTGAGAATTACAAGCATGGCAGGCCATAAGGGCTACTATTTATTACTAAACTATTTGAAACAACACTACAATTGTTTCTGACAGTGTTTTGAATTTATGAGAGCTTTTTTCAAAGCAGGGGTGTTTTGTTGCAGCTTGACCCAAGTAATACACAACACACCATCCCTGCAAGGCTCCAAAAATGAGGTGCTATACCTTGGAGGGCAAACCTGGGTGACAGTCAAAGAGACAAAGGAATCACAGGTACTCTCTAAGGATCATTCATGTAGCAGCACTGTCAACATCAAACTATTAACCTCTTTCATGAATGATCTTCAAAAACCTATAGTGCATTTTAACAAAAGCAGGAAAATATTCTAGAGTAGGGATTGGCAAATTTTTGCTGCAAAGGGCTAGAGAATAAATGTTTTTGACCATGTGGGCCTCATACTCTCTGTCACAACTACTCAACTCTGTCATTGGACTATGAAAGCAGTTGTAGGGAACATATAGAAGAAGTGGGCATGGCTGTGTTCCAATCAAACTTTGCTGACAAAATCAGGCTGTGGACAGGATTTCGCTGATAGGCTAAGAGGTCACTGGCAAATTTCATTTTCCTATCTAGCAAAGCCTTTTCTACTTTAGGTGAGAGCTCTGTTAAGTTCCCTGTTTCTAAATGCTGGGTAGGCTACCTGAATTAATACAAACAAGGATTTACGAACTCATTTTAAGATTTGAATGCAGGAAGATAGTACTCAGACAACTATCATTCAGTCTAACTTTGGGGTGAGGGTGGGGAGGAAGGGTTTACACCTACTTTTTTTTTAAGATAAGGGGGAGCAAGGCTTCAAGAGGGTCAGCGGTGTACTTACAATTCAAAGAACGCAGGGTGCTCAGAATGAATTGCCAAACATATCAAAATAGAGCTAAGCAGAAGCAATGAGGAAATTAGGCCACAGCACAGAAACACCTAGTATTGATTGAGCTACAAACCGTAGTTTGATTATGGCCCATAAGGTAGAAGCAAGCCTCCCCGAGCTTTTCATTTCTCATACATGCAGCGATATTAGGAGGTATCATCGCTGTAGAAGGGAGGGCCCAGCACCAAGAACAGTCAGACAGAGAAAGAGAAAGAGAAAAAGTTGAACGTTTAGATTCCCTATAACAAAGAGGAAAGAAAAAAATCTGCATTTGTTAACATAGGGCAAAGAGAGTTTATTTGTCCAGTCAGACAGTCTAAGGCAACACTCAGATAAGGCTGCAGAGACCGCAATCAGAACAGTGACGTTTTTTTTAGACAGCCATATAAGGTGACTTGAGAACTCAGACAATGGATGCATCCTGTTTTCTTTTTCTTTTTTTTTTTTTTTCTCAAACAACTGGAACAATGACAGGCTGGCATAGGAGAGCATTAACAATAAACAACAAAAGAACAAAGTTCCCTCCCACCCCCTCCCCAAGACCGCGGCAGTTAAATTAAGTACAAAAAACTCATTACAAAAATAGCCTCACAGAGAAGCAGGTTCCAGTCAAGTCAGAAAAATATTGGAACTTAACATATTGTAACCCATTTGTGACTCTAATCAATAGAATTAGAGAGATTTAGTCCAAACGACACATGGAGACATTACAACAGCACAACCCTGGCATGTTTAACCCTTCTTGGAAAACGGATTATTTAAATGATCTTTATTTTAGCCCAAAGAACATTTGTTAGTGTTGGATTTTCATCCTCAGTGCAACAGACATAGGTTTTGAGAAGGTACACAGGTTACTGACGATGACTCTCAAATGAAATATCACATCCAACAGAAGCATAGGGAGACAGAAAAGGGAGACAATGTTACACAGTTTCAGTGGCATCAATACACCCAAGTTAGAGGTTTAGTACAGTGCACAGCTGTGGCATCTTAATGTTGTCAAATTCCTGCCCTGTGGTAGGTCATGACTACAGGGGCCTCATCCACACCCTACCCACACCCCCTTGGGCCCTTTCTATTTGCACCTGTATGAATGTCCAACACTTGGGAAGGTTGACCATCAAGGGAGTTATCTTGATCCTTGAGTCACATCTGAATTAAGGATCTCATCAAATCTAAAATGCAACTGGGAATTGTGCAGGCTGACTTTCAGAAAAGAGGGTGGTAACAGATAAATCCCTAATAAAGGGGACCGATGTATATGGGGAACCATTCAATCACAGTTTCTATAGAAACTTTTGTAGACCTTTGGTTGGGAAAAAAGCCCTACATCTAGGGCATAGCTTTTTTTTTTTTTTTAATTTTAGACAAGAATCTCATCTCAGATAAATAGGACATAATTATTATAATATACAATATTTTGCCATCAGAACACTAAGCTATGTAAAGATCATCACCGTTTACTCAAAGCAAGTGTACAGATATGACAAAGGAACTCTATGTATAACCTGGCTTTCCCCACAGGAAAGGTATCGTAACATGTTTCCCTCATGATGAGCACTGGGAATCTATTTTGTCCTTTATCATTTAAAAACATATGGCTAATATATCAACAGTTTTGTTTGCTTTCTAGTAGTGGGCTCAGGTGGCCTGATTTGGGGGAGGGACCCGTGGGGGATGCAGAAGTGTTGTATACAGAGCAGACAGGCGGTGAGCAAGGCCCCCAAATCATCTCAAAATTTCACGCCTTTTAAATAAAGACATCAAAAAACCAAAAAAGAAAAAAAAAATTGTGCCTCAACATATCACTCAGGAAACCTGCTTTCCTGCTTCTTAAAAGGAGTAGAGTCATTTTGTGCTAACAATTGGATCTGAGAAACAGTTTGGCACAGTTCAAACAAACATTCCTTCGCTCTTGGTCGGACTAGACAAAATGTTCTCTCTGATTATCAGAAAGGGGGCTATAGAGATCTTGTCTTAGGCCATGCCCCGGTCCAGGTAAGCAAGCAAAAGGATGAAATGTGTAGAGATTTCAGAACAAGCGAGGCAAATAATCACATGGTGCGAAAGGCTGGTAAGACACTGGTGAGTAGGGGAAACAAAAAGACTTTCCTGCTGCAGTTCTGGAGACAAATTCATGGAGTCATGCCAGGGAAGGAAGGAATGTTTTCATAGTTTGACCCACCATATTCTGGTACTGAGCCGTCTCCCCGCTTCAGAAACAGACGCACCCTGCGGCCACCATTCTTAATCAGTTCTATAGCCCGAGAATGCTTCATGTTTTTGGTGGTCTCGCCATTGATCTCTAATATTTCATCACCAATCTGCCAAAGCAAGAGAGAGCAAAGTGAGATCACAATGGGCTTTCATCTTTCACTGAGTGGTTTGCCAACTGTCTACTGAGTGTATTCCACAAAATTTTCTTACAGAGGGATGCAGCAGTGAAAACATACCCCGGTCCCCCTGGGGAAGGCATCTGAATGGAGAATGACAATGAACAAGAAAATTGGGAAAATACATATATGCTAAGTTCTAAGGAAAAATAATACAGCAGTGGGGGGCGTACTAACTGCCAAAGGGCATGGGAGGCAGCTTCTAGTAAGTCCTACCCACACTGTAATGTCCTCCATTCAATGTGGCTTTAAGTTAGTGATGGCTCCTAACAGACTATGGCAGTGTGCTATCAGTTCAAATATAAGATTAGAAAATTATTCTGGCTTCTGTCTTACTTGCTCTGTTTTATTTTCTCAGAGGTTTGCTCTGATGTAGGTTCTAAGTTTTTCTACAAGAGTCCCTGATAAGTAAATGAGGGCAGGCGAATGCCAAGAGCCCAAGATGTTACTAAATTCTGCCAAAGACCCTGTGAGCAAGTTTAGAAACAAAACCTTCCCTGGCTGAGCCTTCAAATGACACCACAATCTGGCTGACAACTGACTGTAGCATTTACTATGTGTCAGTTACTATACCAGGCACTGTAGATAAAGGAGTGAATAAGACAAAAATCCTCACTGTCATAGAACTTATATTTTAGATGCTAAGGAAAAGCACTGGCTTTGAAGCTTAAAAAATGTGGATTTGAATCCTATCACTTGTAGCTAAATGCTCAGGTCCCTTAACCTCTTGGAATTTACTTCCTTCACCATAGAAAGGAGTGACACCACACATACCTACACCAAGATGCAAGCTTTAAGCTGGATAACACAGGTATATGTATAGTTCACAAGATATGAAAGATGTCATGAAAATGACATTCAATGAGACACTTTGAGTAGACACAAGAAAAAGTAAATCACATATATTTGAAGTTTAAACAAAATACATAGAATGGTATGTATTCTCCTATGTAGGTGCAAATTATACATGCATATGCACTAAGGCTATACAAGAAACATATATAGTTTGATCCTGAATACTGTACATTTACCATACTGCTTATTTTTACTGTTTAATAAAAATCATATTCAGAGTATATCTCTAAATTAAAAAACAAAGCAAAACTTCATTAAAAAGATTCAATGTGAAGAAACTTAAAAAAAATCAATATTGTACCTTAAGTATAATCATGTAGTTCTCTACCCTTGATCACGCCTCGCAACTTTCTGCTCAGGTCCAGTCTCATTCAGTTTTTTCCCCACCTGGCCAGACTATCTTGATTTCTTTCAACATGCTGCAGATTGGTTCCTATGTGTATGTCTCAAACTGTGAGACCTATCTTTAATGAGCACATGATTTTTCTCTTTTTAAATCGTCTACTCTGACATATTCATCTAGTCACAGATAATAGGTGTCTAAACAGAGCAGAGTGGGCTTTGGCAGATGTGTATTTAAACTGTGGGGCTTTGACTACTACAGGTCAACCTAGGATATTCATGCACCAGAGCCCGTCCATGGCTGAGGCACAGAGTCCACTCACTCCTGAGACTCAAATAGCCAGTGACTAACTAGAGATGGAAGGGTGCTCACCACCTAGCTCCTGCTTTCCAAGTGTCCTATACACCCAGGAATTCCTGAGATGTGCCTGATCCATGAAATGAGATTAAATAGAAGAACCATGGAAATGGGATTCAGAAAGTTTCTACTTGAAATATTTATAGGTAATTTTAATCCTTGACTCAACTCCAAAGAATAAGAAGGGTTCACCCAATTTGAACAGCTATATGGTTCAGGGAGAAATTGATACTAGATTGGGAGTCTTGCATTTAGAGTGTCCATAAATGTAAGAAATGTAGGAAATGTAATTCTTACTAATAGCTTCTAGCCATATATGTCTATATACGACAAGTCATTCATACCATTCCCAAAGCCTCTTGCACTTACCCTCATCTTTCCACACCTTTCTGCAGGACCATCCTCTGCTAAGCGCAGAACATAAAGATCCATGTTATACTCTCGGCCCCCTCTGAGACTAAAGCCAAATCCCTTGGCTCCTCTTTCCAGTTCCACAGTGTAAAAATCCTGCTCCTGTTTAAAGAAATTGAATGCCATCATTTGGAGGGGACTTTAATTCACACACATTTTTTTTCTTACCATTCTCTTTTACTCTCACTTGATAAAAATGCACACTCTCTATCATTCTCTTGGTGACTCTCAGTTGTCTATTAATACTTATTAACCTTAGAAGCCTGGAGATCCAGAATTTGAAAACATTTGCGAATGTGCCTGTGGACTGTACACCAACACACATATATTCAAATTTAATTAGCAAAGCTACACTTATATTTATAATAAGATAATACTTCCTTATGTGACACCATCCTGATCATTGCTGGGTATTCAGTCTCCCTGCTCATGACTGAAAAAATTCCAGCAATGGCCATCATCCATTGCAAGGTCACCAACAATAAGATCTACATGTCTGGGCAGTTTTCTTTTGGTGGAGGAAAGTCATGGATGGATTGTGGAAAGCTCCGGGAAGACCAGTAAACAGAAGGAATATACTTAACTTTGCATCACCCAAAAGTTCCTAAATTTGCTTTACCTACTTTATTTGCACCCCCTACATAACAACCTTTCAGGACAGGCATTTTCTCTGTGGTTTCACTGGAATTCAAAAGACTGAGAAATACCTTAACAAAAAGAAATTTCCTTGCCATAAATATATTTATGAACACCATGAGTAAGCTACTTGACTTTCTCTGACTGCCAATACTTGAGGCAGTTATGATTTTTCAAATTTTTGTTTTCTTTTTTTCCCACTGTAGCAAAGAATATTGAGGAATATTTCTCAAAGGTAGCAAACTAAAATATCATTTCATATACAGCCAAATGTGTGGATATATTTAGTACCCACCCATAAGGTTATTGATTTTAATTGTACTACCTTATGAGAGATTAATTCATAACACCTTATAAGAGGTTAACTCATAATAGTAGTTTTAGAAATTTGGAAGGAAATGTACAAAAGCAAATGGGGCGTGGAGGGAAAACAGTCCTCACCTGTGTTGCCTGGGGTGTTTTGAACTCAAACTGAGATTCCGGCTTTGGTTTGGTGGTATTCCTGCTAAAGTGAGAAGAACAAACATAAGAGGTAACCCACGAAGAAACCGAGAATCAAGAATGAGTTCTGTCAGGTCTGGAGTAACTTTGTCCCCTTTGAACTAACAAAAGAAACCATAGCCACATCTGACCTGGTCTCCTGGGACCCTGGCTGAGAGGATGTGTGTGTGGTGGTGATGGTGGCGATCTTCTCCGCATTAGTAAGCAAAGTGGCATTCGAAGACTCTGCAGGAGGAGACAGGGCACAAGGAAATAAGGACCCCAGAGAAGATATCATTCAACTAGGAGGTGTACAGAAGTCCCACACATGAATGATAAACCGGGCTTCTCCTTTTTCATTTCCATCAGTTCTGAATTTTCTATACAATTAAATTTATTCTCCCCATTTCCCTCTGCCCAAACATGTCCTCAAATCAAAGTTTGCCCAAGAAAATGCTACTCTAAAACTGTTGCTAAGGCTGGTGCCCCTTACTTCTCTGCAATCCTTAAAGATGACAGTCCCACGGAAATACTACATCATACCAAAACTATTTTTAAAATTTTACAGACTGCTAAGTATCTTGCTAACATTTCCTGCAAAATATTAGCCATGTTTAGTGAGTCTGCTTGATTTCCTCATGTGAATATTAAAAGAAGACGTGTGCTAGCAACTTGTTAAATATATACACAACATCTACTTTTTCTCCCATTGCTCTTAATGAAACACAAATGAAAATGTGCAATTCTTGACAGGTCTCTAGGATCATTCATGAAAAATTAATTTAAAGGCTGGCATTAGAGCCAGAGTTTGTAAGTAAAAATTGTATAAATCATGAAGTTACCCTAATATAATGAATATGATTATATTATGTAAATTGACTTTCTTCTCCACTAACCACACTCCTAAGCAATTTCATTAATCTCTAGAAGTTTGGAGATCCAGAATTTGAAAATACTCATGAACATGACTATAGACTACACACCAATGGGTGTAAATATTATGATTTAATCTTTCATAGAGTAATGGTTATATGATCCTTTAATAATTACTTTGCCATTATGGCCTCTAAGGCAGAGAGTAACCAACTATGAGGAAGTTGAACTCTTTTTATTTATTACTAGATGGACTGTTTGGAACTTGGCATAAACTTCTTAATCAAGAAAATTCTGAATGTTGTGCTCAGACTCTAAGATGAACTAGTAAATACCCACTTAAGTCAAAATGCAATGAAGTTCAGAAGTTTCCAGAAGTCTGACAGTTCACACTATACATTCTAATGTTTGTTGAATATACATAGCTACCCATTGTGTTTAACATAGTTTCAGTGGAGGAATATGTTAAGTACCCAAAGTGGGATATCTGAACACATCTCTCTCTCCACTGCAGTCCTGGGACACAAGACGTGTAAGCAAACCCAAACTAGGGTTCACCTCCCATTTTCATTTTCTAAGGCTATTTACTCCACTTGGGTCTGGCTTCCTGACATTTTATTTTCATTACACACAGTGGTTAAAAGACATGCTTGAGAGACCCAGATTCGAATCTTCTTTACCCTCCTCAATTACTGTGGGCCTTATTTTCCTCCTAGGATAAAGGGAATGATGATAGTAATTCCAAGTTCATGGGTAGAAGTATGTGAAACATTTAGTACAGTAGCTAGCCTCTGGTAAGCACTAGATACACTTACTATAGCTGTGGCTCCTGCTACCACTACTTTTATTTATTACTGTGGGAATCTGAATAAGCTATTTAAACTGCAAAATGCAAAAAAGTTGAAATAGAATTTTAGTAGTTTGTATTTCAGTCATATGAACCTTTTAGCCCATGATTCTTTTAGCCAAGGTACATGATGAGTAAGAAAAATGTGACTGGATCAAGAGAACTGCAGTGGGAATCTCATTCACACTTTAGGATAGTACTTCTCAAAATCTATTTTTCCAAATATTTAAAGAGATTCTGAGAGGAAAGAAATCTCTTGTCACTAAGGGTGAGAAATCAAGGGTGAAACAGAGAAAAGGCTTTGTACATCTGTGTTTTGTTTTCCTGTGTACTCCTCAGAGTCTGTGTGGATATGCTGTGTGGCCCTCCAAGGTGGGGAGCTTATTTTCAAGCTTCCTGGGAGGCTGTTTAAGCATAATGGCTATGAGGTCAGATACTTGAATCAGACTCAGTTATGGGATTTTTGACCCATATGGTATTTTTGAACCAAGCTTTACAATTTACTGGTTGGGACTTAAGCAAAGTTACTTAAACTTTCTACGCTTTGTTTTCTTCATCTGCATATGGGGATCACAGATCTATCTAAGAAACCTGGTGCAATGATCACCTGAAATAAAAGTGTCTGGATTGTTTTAGGAACACAAAATGGCTCAAAAAAATGGTTGGTATATTTTTTATTGGTGTCATGTATTTATTAATGTTATCATAATATTAAAAACATAGTATTAGGGGACTGTTATGATTGCAGTTAACCAGCAAACCAGCATGACAATTCAAGGGGTTATTTCATGAAGTTCATTCACTGTGCTGGGAACAAAAAGACTGTCAATGCGATTTGCCAGAAATTTATAAACACAAGTGCTGGTCCTTTGACAACTTCGTGTCGTTCACTGTAATTAATTTTACAGAAACTCTCTGGGAAATCAAGACTTTTCAGGCCACGGGGAAATCAAAATCAGGATACCAAAAAGAACATTTCCTGGTAATTAAATTGATCGTAATTAGTGAATTGTGCCTTTAGAGTTCTTGAGTATTTCAGAAGCCAGTTTTACTGAGAGATCAGCTCCCATTTTGACCAATTATTATGTGTTACCACTTTCATGATGTGATGAAATACAAGATAATCATGACCACACAAATAAAAGAATCACATGATGAAATTTTGATACCCTATCCCATTTATATGCAAATGTTTCTTCGGTGAAAGACAACTTGTAAACACTAAAAAAGAAATATTTAATATGCAATTGCCTATGTGAATTCACTGGATTTTCTTCCTTTTGTCACGTATTTTAATTTATTGAACTACCACAATTTAATGACCATTACATTAATGTCAAGCACTGTGCTAGAGCATTACCACATGCACTATTTTTTTTTTTTAATTCTTACAATCCAATGATATGGGTGTAATTACTAGTTCTATTTTATTGATGTGGACACCAAGTCTTAGAAGAAGTAAATGTCCAAGGTTATTCAGACAGCAAGTGAATACACTCGAAATTAAAGCCTAAGGCTGAGAGTTAAATTTTAGCCTTAATCTATTTACAAGGGAATTATAACTTGGTATCCAGGAAATCATGTGTAACTGGTATATTCCTTTCAAATAAACAGTGCTTTTATTTTACTGCATAAACACCACTAACTTCATGAAGCAGCATCATATATTAATTAAAAAATAGAATATTTTGCATTAACTTTTAGATTTCATGGGCTATCTTCAGAGCACTAAAATAAACGTTAGCATAGCCTACATTTCCAGAATACTTTTTAAAACATCAATAAAGTTAAACTTATCCTAATAAACTTCAAGTCTTTGTTTGGAACTAAAGCAAGATTGTGTGTGCTGCAAATCTTTCTATATTTTTAAAACATAGAGCTTAAACCCACTGCAACATATTTATAGCTCTATATCAAAGCAAAATTCTTCCTATTTATTAGAAAAAATATTTAAAAGTGTCTGAAATGAGCATGGACTCCAGGAGTATTATGAAGGGGTATCAATATTATTTGACTTTTAAAACTCCAAGGCAGATGGATAGATTGACTATTTCTATGATAAATCCTGAAAGGATACTACATCCTTTATTAAACAGTATTTACAACTACTTTAGCTCTCCCAGAGGAATGAAAGTGGATACTACTAGACTTTGCACACAATTGTGTATCAGGAAAAGCATATTCTAGTTCTCCTATCAGTAACTGTGCTGTTTTACATCAGGGCACTAACTCTGACAGAGGCTCTATATTAGGCTTCAGTACATCTTAGCAACAAGTAACTACAATTCTAACCAACCTTGTTCCCAGTTAATATCCTTAGCCTGCCTCATGGACTCCACACTACAAAGTCAAGCAAATCAACAAAAAGATACAATCATTCCTCTTACAGGTATTTGAACTCATAAACACATATGTAATAAATATCTGAAGGAAATATTTAAAGATTTTAAATCCATAAATATTTGAAAAGTATTAGAGACTTTTAAAATCTGTATGTTGCAAACCTGTTCCTTTGCTTGAGTATATATTAGGTATAAAATATCCACAGAGCTACTGTTAAGATAGTAGCTTATATTATATTATAATATAGCTTATATTATTCTATGCTTTTGTCAAGGGAATAGTTTACCTTTATTTCCAAGTCACGCTGCCATTATAAGCAAATACTTTGACTCAGAGTAATCTGAAGTACAAAATTAAGACTGTAATTTCAATAACATATTTTAAGTTCATAATATTTTCATTATCTTGAACTTGATTCAAACTGATGATATACATTAGACTGACTTAGTCAAAATCTGTCCTGTATGATTAAAGTCTTACTCCCATACAGCTTTCACAGGACATTTCTATACAACTAAGTGGTAGAAAGTATATGTGGTTTGACTTAATCAGATTTCAGGTTCAGATTCAGTAATACATTATTCTCTGAGTCTCTCTGTGCTACTGTTATATTCCTTGTCAATGCCTTACAGGGGAAACTCCACCTCTTAATCCGGTCTCAAAGGTAGGAAAGGAAGAGTAGAGAAGGCAAAAGAAGAAGAGAAAGGAAAACTATAGGCAGAGGTAAATGCAAATAAAGTGACTATGTGGGCTTCAAGTATTGCCTGAAAGATAGTGCATCTTCCTCTAGTGTCTCCCAGAGTTTCTGAGAGACATCCCCTGGATTTCTAAGAGCCTAGATACCACTCTGATTTAAGTGCCTCAGTCCCCTTGTGAGGATCACAAAGCAAACTGTTTTTATACTGCTTAATACATTAAAGTGAAAGTGAACATGTGAGGATGAGCAGGAAACCCTAACAGAGAAAGCACCTTTCTTCAACCATGTAACCCACTATGCCCAAGATATTTTCAGAGAAAAAGTGAACTCAGGATAATTTTCTCTCATCAAACTATAATCATCATCTCTGTCTCCCAAGGGTTAGGAAAATTTTCCTGGATTTCCCAGTATCTCTATAGAAATTGAACTGTGAACCCTTTGAACTATAATTTCCAAGATGACAATTTTCAGCTGCATTTCAAAGATGAGTACCACAAACTCAACCTCTGCCACACTGATTTCCGGAACTTGGTCTCTGAAGATTACCAAGTCATTTATGAAGAGTTTTATTATCATAGTAATAAGTTCCTGGAATACTTTGGGATGAAATCACAAGCTTGGTAGAACATCACTCCTTACCTATATTATAACAACTTTAGTGTTTACTATCATCTAAGAAAGACCATGGAAAAGATATGCCTATCTGAATTTTTCAGTTTTTAAGTACTGAATCTTAAAAAATATCTCCTCATTGACAATCTTGCATGGACAATCTACTTTAGCATTATATTATTTGGTGTTTAGATTTTCCAAAAATAACTTCACTGCACTTGATTAATTATGGCAACACCTAGTATGTGACAGTGGTGTAAGTTGCTTCTTGATATTTATGACTTTCCTAATTCTAAACTCTAGTAGGTCTTCCCCTCAAGGAGGGCTTGGCTCCCCTTTCTGCCTTTGGCGGGCAATCTGTTTACATGTTAAGGCTCACCAGTATAGACTCAACAAGTCAATTTTGCATCTAGTTCTCTTGTGCTAGTTTTTTGACATTTCCCCTTGGCACACAGGTAAATGTATCTTTATATACTACATTTGGCTTTCTCAAGCCATTTTTCTGGCTTCCTCCATCCTTTCCATTAAGAATCTATGTTCTATCATCTTGTGATCACTTTCCTACATTGCAATAGCTTTCCAAAGTGGTGAACTGGCGGAGCGGACTCCAGACCAGATGGTAAATTACTAACCATGCCTTTGGAGGCAGGCTGCAGAAGAGCATTATTCAGGGAGTTATTTTTTCCTCCACACTTGCTATGGGATATTTTTGGTACAGTGAAATTCTTTGTTCTTAGAACCATAATTTTCAAATATTTATTGCTGCTTTTGAATTTACTTCTCCTGAATGGTACAGTCTAGACCACTCGAATTTTAAACTAATAAGGCTAATTTTTAAACAGTTTCTAAAAACATTCAATTGCTAAATTACTTTCAGATAAAGAAGTCGATTTTGAGTGGGCTTCAAGCATTGCCTGAAAGATAGTATATCTTCCTCTAGTGTCTCCTAGAGTTTCATTTTAAACGACAGGTCAGTGACAGGATTTTTACCATGTTATTTCATAAGCCACATTTTTCCTCTTGAGAAATATATTTTAATGTTATAACATGTATAACAACAGTATGGAAAAACAACTGAAGCATTTTGGGACAAGTATTTCCTCCCTCAGACAAAATCTTCTTAGAATAAATTCAATATTTAGCACTTAATACACTGAAACAACAACAACAACAACAACAACAACAAAACAACAAACCTATACCTAGTGAGTGGCAGTCTATTAAATTCACTTATTAAATATAATAAAACAAGTATTACTCTTTGTTGCTGAATAGCTTTTTATGGTGAGGGGTTCGTACTGTGTACGCTAAGCTGTTTAGGGGCCCTCTACTCACTGGACACCATTAGCAGCACTCAAGACAGTGCCAAGTATCCCCTTGAGGGGGAGAATCACCATGGCTGTAAAAGAAGCAAAGATTTGCAGTTAACCAACTAAACAAGAATAGGCCTCGTTTACCCGATAAAATCTAGCCAAAGTACAGAGATTTGACCTCTTCAATCAAATGCAAAAATGAGGAACAAAGCAAGCAGGCACCAACACCAAGACTCTCCTACTAAATAAAATCACTTGTTCTGGAAAAAGACATAGCACTGGTTCTGCACTATCACTACTCAGGTGTTATATGTCACCACATTAATCAATTAAATTTTAGTGACTGCTTAAGTTAAGAAAGTCATTACTTTCTTAACTTAACTGCAGGGGATCTTATCATTTGCATTCAAATTATTCTATCATTTTGAAGGCAAGGGCACCAAATCAAAACCAAAGAAAAGATTTTTCTGAAACGCTGATATATGACAAAGCTACATAGCTAAAAGATTAATAAGGAGGGTGGTCAGGTTTAGTAACAACAGCTCAATGTTGGAGGGGTATGTTCAGTTAGGAATGGATAAGGCTGCTTCTAAATTGACACTATTCAATTACGTGGCACCCTGATGACAGAGAGAAAGAGAAGGAGTTAAAGGAAAGAGAAACAGAGAGAAACACACAATAGGTATACTTTACCATCCCCGGGAATGATGCGGAGGGTAACTGTGTTTCCTGCTT
This sequence comes from Uropsilus gracilis, assembly GCA_004024945.1. Lineage (NCBI taxonomy): Eukaryota > Metazoa > Chordata > Mammalia > Eulipotyphla > Talpidae > Uropsilus > Uropsilus gracilis. Next base: position 49,273 of record PVHY01001289.1, read on the forward strand.
CCTTGATTAGGTTGACAATGTCTGAATGGGACTTGTTGGTGATGGAACATCCATTTACTGCCAAGATCCGGTCTCCTACTTTCAGCTTGCCACATCGGTCAGCAGGGCTCCCCTCAATAATCCGACCTATTTTGTGAGGCATAGCCACACATGCATTGCCTGCTTTGATAGTGAGTTTTAATTTTTTTTAAGTTACGTGGGAATATAGTGAAGGGAGGAGAAAAAGGGTTGAAAAGGGAAAGAGAAGGTTAAGTGTTAATTAATTAAAGCATTAAGCAAATGTTATTAAAGGAAAGCTCTGAGCTGATGGTGAAAACATTGGCAATACTCTGGTTGTCTGTGTGGAAAGCCAGTGCCCTGACACCCCAGCTCCAGGCTGGGGCCTTTCCTGACTCAGAACATGGGGGAAACCCAGCTTCCCTCCTTAAGTCACTTTACCAAATTTTGGATATTTAGCAACTTCAAAGATTCTCAAGAGCCCCAAAATAACTCGCCATTTGCTTATTTAGGACAGCAAATGTGAAACTCAGAACTGCGATGGAGGCTTTTATGCATTCTGTGTTCATGTCACCTCATTTTTGTCAGCTGTTGTTTAAGCTTCTGCCAATGTTTTGTTCTTTCTCCATTTAGAAAAATAATCACTGGGCGTCTGGTGAGGCCTAAGAGCCTGCTACCACCAAAAATTCAATCTGAAAACACCTAATGGACAAACACTTAGACTTTCTGCCTTCTATCCAGAATGATGAAAGCTTTAGAAAAAGGACATAATTACAAAATCTGAGCCAAAAAAGCTCCCAACCAAAACACCTATTATTCGTTTCATGACCTTTGTTCAATCAGCCTATCTCATGTGCTTTCAGGGCAGGGCCCAAATGGCTCATTAGCTCTGAAATCCTCCTCCTTCTTGATTTAAAAAAAAGAAAAAAAAAAAACCCTCAAAGGACTTGAAAAATCCAATACCTGTTCAGACAATGATCCAAAGCTAGGTTCTGATCATTCCTTAATCCCTTTCCTTCAGACCTTTCTTTTTTCAATATCAGTTTCATCTTCCATATGAAAAACCAGGAAAAGTGCATTTGGAGAGAAAGGTTTACCGTGCACTTGAGAGACTCCATGGCACTACCAAATGTACTGCTAACTTCTAGAGTGGCATGAAAATTGGTTTTGAGGCCTGACATAAAGTTTTTAGCTGCTCATATACTTAGTTGCACCTATTCTGAAACTCTTGTCTTTTTGGGAACTGTAAAGATAGTTATATCATGAGCCACCTTCAGGAAAGGGTGACAAAATTAACATAGACAATATAGAAACTAACTGAGTAGGCATTGTAATTTGAACCCCAGGGATACAATATGTGGGCAATGGGCTACAATTCATTTGAATTTCAGCATACTGGTCTGAGTTTGTATCATTAGATGTAACATCAAGGTAAAAGGATTTTTAAAAAGGAAGCTAAACAGTTTTTTTGGAATACAACAAGCATGCGTGGCAGAAATTGTGCATACTCAAATTCAAGTTTTGATTAAATTTAGCTTATCTCCAAAGAAGGACTCACATGAGAAAAGCATCAACATCAGGGATAAGGAAAGCTTTTCATAGTCTGGAAGCCTCATGCAAGGTATTAGAGAAAGTTCAATTTGTTTCAAGAGCCAGAAGGTAATAATCAAAGAACATGTGAGTAAAGACATCCAGTATCCTTTAGATAACACATAGTATTCCACCTAACTGTTTCACTCTAGAAAAGGAATTTGATAATTCCGAAATCTGGAAAACACAGGATGGGGGACAAATTTGCAGAGCAGAGGAAAGTAATGTGGGATTCTTCCCCCCACCTCTGTCATTTTTTTCCCCTCCAAATTTAAAAAAAGTCTCCAAAATTAATTCAAAAATCAAAACCACAAACCCTTCCCTTGATGTCAAGCCATCCATCTATGACAAGCAGTGATAATTTCATTAATGTAGCTCACAAAAAGCACTGTTAGTAATTTGTTATTGCAGCCACACATGCACAGACCTGGCTGACTCGCTGTCTCCTAATGAATAAACTCTGAGGTAAGGGGGAAGGAAGACCCTAATGGGAAGCAGCATACTTCTACAACATGTGGGCAAAGGGAGTTCTACATATCAGAAAGTAAAGGAAAGCTTGCGTATGAGTCTTTTGGGCATACAGTTGAGGTCAATTTCAAAGCTTTCCCAGCCCTGCCCTGACTCCCACTATAATCCATACTAAATAAAATAATGTTGTGGAGGAATAACAAATGACTTTTTATCAATAAGGATGATGGATCATTTTTGGAGTACATATTTTCAATCCATGCTAGAGATTCCTAGGTTATTTGTTCCAGAACCCATCTGAAGACATTGTTGTTTCTGCCAGGGCAGAGTTAACCTTCTGAGAGAACAACACATGCATTTCTCCTTCAAACTCTACTAAACCCCACAACATCTGGAAAGTCACCCCTCCTAAAATTAAAGGGTAGAAAAGAAAAAAATGGCTCTTAATTCGCATTTTAACTAGATTCAACCAGGCAACAATAAACATTCTATTTAAATTTCAAGTTAAATTTTTTCATATGGAGATAGAGCAGACATAGCTTGGCATGTATTACTTTTACTCCTTATACCTTTATTATTTTTACAGGTATATTTACAGCTTCTTTGAAAGATTTAGATTTTCTGAGCCCATGGGATTAAAGTTATCCTGCTTCAGGACTTTGTAAAAGACTGTCTCAGAAGAATTTCTCACACTCTACCCAGTCAAGGGGTTGCTCTGCAAATCTCACCTATGTCTGAAGTTGTATAAATGTGAACAGGCATTCGGAATGGAAGCTGAAGGTTTAAAAAAAAAAATCCCAATTTTCAGGAAAGGAAACCGACCAAATAAGCTCCATCCCCAATTAAGACTTTAATTACCTGAAGCGAAAAGCATGAAAGCATTTCTGTTAATGAGATTTTGGCACTTTTTCACTTACAGCAGAACACCCCCTGGCATCCTATGAAGCACTGGGGAGAATGGTCCACACTTACCAAAAGTGGTGCCTGCTTCAGGTCGGCTCACTGATGACACGATGACGAAGCCAAAGCCCTCGTTCTCTCCACGCCGGATCTCCACGTCGTAGGGCTGCACCACAGTGCTCACCACGCCACTGCCCCCGCCCCCGCCACTGCCAATGCCGCTGGTGCTGCCACTTCCGGAGCTCACGGTGTTTAAGGAGTTCTGGCTGCCCTGTGGGGTGCGCTTCTCCTCGGTCAGCGAAGCTGGCTGGTTGCTACTGTGATGAGACGAGGCTGGCGACGGCATCTCGTTCTCTGTTTTGGGGACTGCGCCATAGAGATGCACCGCTCAGATAACCAACTTTGCAAAAACTCATGTCCCGCCACCCAGCCTCTTCCCCAACTCCACAGCTTGTAAAGTATCAAGAAAAATAATAGTGGATAAAACAAAGTCTGGCATCACAGAACAGAAATACAGGAGCTGACAAAAGCTTCTCTTAATCTTGGTAGTTCTGACTGAATGAACACTTCAGGCTTTTAAGTGTGCTGAGCACTGTCCAGAGCTGAAAAGCCGGTGCCTATCTAACTGTGTCACATAGCTCACTAACCTTAAGTTTGCAGCACCAGTGCAACTGGAAATATTTTCCAGAGCACACATCAAAGCGAAATATTTAAGGAGTATAGGCATGCCCACACAAGTGATGCCCACCACCTCTGCCTCAGATGGCAGACCTTTGCTGCACATTTGTATGTCATTATCCTCAAGTCAGACTTTTTTCAGTTTTTCAAACAGCATTACTTTTGTTTTTTTCACCAGACAAGATGCTGTAAATGGAGTATATCATTTACTAAGGTAAAGTGGTCCTATTGTTGGATTGGTAACACCACCAAAGGTATGCATTAGCTTCTTTTCCTAGTTTCCAGATGTCAGTTATCTACTCTGATCGCACAACTGGATATATCAGCAAATTTTAGAATTCCAGTTTTATTAAATCCTAGTTTTGCTTTGTTAGGGTAAAGTACTCCTGAAGAGCTGGAGCAGTAAGTGGTGGGAGTGGGGGAACAATGTTAAGTTTCATACCAAAAGGTTTGAAATGGGTATTCAGGTCTTGGATAAAGATTATATTGATTCTTGAAAGCACTTTCCTTCATAGTTAAAAAAATAAAATAAAAAAATCATCATAAATATATAAAACATTATCATATCATTTTATATATATATATTTTTTCTTTTTTTAGACTAGGCCTTGTTATGTTGCCTGGGGTAGTCCCGATCCCACAGACTCAAGTGATCCCCAGCCTCAGCCTCCCGAGGCTGGGATTAAAGATGTGTGCCACCACACCTGGCCCTCATTTAATCATTTTTAAGTACAGAATTCGGTGGCATAAAGTATAAGCACACTTACATAATCATCTTCACCATCCATTTCTAGAACTTTCTCGTTTTCAAAAACTGAATTCTATCCCATAAACACTAACTTACCATTTGCCCATCTCCCTGTCCCCCACAACCCATTTTATCTTTTGTGTCTATGAATTTGACTACTTTACTACCTTGTGTGAATAGAGTCATGTAATGCTTGTCTTTCTGTGATGAGTTTAGTTCACTTAGCTAATGAGTCTTCATAAATTTAGTATTTCTTTGATCTGGGACTAAAAAATATAAAATAATTATTATTTAAAAATAAATCTGAAACAGAAATCATTTGTTCTATTTTAAATTGGGCCAGTGAAAAAGTTTTCATCTCATCTCAAAAATATTCTAACTGACTAGTATAGCTGTATAGAAGAGAGATTCTGAAGTCACAAATGAGCTATGGGATATAATCGATGACTGGTTGATGTTGTTTTCCATAATGGTAGTAGATAAGACCTTCACATTGCACTATCTTAATTCTACAATAAGTTATATATTATTTAAATGATGTTTTTTTAACAGTGTCAACTTACTGATCTAATGTTATTTCGCTAATACTAAATTTATGGAAAAATTATATTTCCTGTCACTTTTTTCAGTAGTTCAACTGATACACACATAATTTGCCTCGTCTACCATCTGGGGTTTATCTTGAATACCTTAAGGTAGGAGTTGCAGATAAAGAAAGATGACCCACATGGGTACCTTCAGTCAGTTGGTGGATAGATTGGAAGGACAGACACTCTGAGAGCTGTCTAAAAACTGCAGGTTCTGATAGAGAAGTAAACCGTGACTCACAAAATGACAAGGAGAGGATGAGAAAATCTGAAGGCAGTGGGAAGAAGGGGGAATTTCCAAGGGTTTCACAGAAAAAGTTATATTTGTGCTGGGCCTAAGAAGCTATGTGGTATTTTGAGAATTCAAGTACTTTGAGGCTTTCAGGCAAAAGGATAGAATCAAAGATGACCTAGACTTAGCCAGCTTGACAACTTTCTTACGGAGGGAAAGAAAGATCCAGGTCTCATACATATGGCCATCAACAACAGTGTGACATTTTTATGAGCTTATTTTACAGCACAAACCTACTTTTTGTTCTTTTAATTTGATGCTACAATTCTCTTGGTCATTATAATAACCTCTGTTAGTAAGAATTACCATCAAATGAAGAGCATGTATAAGTCCTGGTTGACAAGGGGTGGGGGAGGTGACATGTATCCAACCAGCCCTTTTCTAGAAGCCTTTGCTGAACAGGTACAAAAGCACATTAAAGTATTTTTGACTGACAGTAGTCTTGTGGGGTTTGAGAGAAGCAAACCATCTGGAAATTTTGAGCTTGATCACATTTGCAAACATTTGTTAAAATAGATGCTTGAGGAGGCAGACACAGGAAAGGGCCTTTTCTGTGCAGAAAGTGACAGTGCACTGTCTGAAGCAATGAATGGAAAACATACCGGCAAACACCACTTTACGCCGCACTGTGAGATTGACGTGGCCTTGCTTGGCGGCTTGCTGCATAAGCTGGACCACAAGCTGGTGTGATTTTCCAATCACGGGTGTCCCATCCACACAGATTAATTCATCACCAGACCTCAGGCGGCCATCCGTATCAGCAGCACCCAATGGTACAATGTGACCGATATAAATCTGTGGAGCAATTAGATGATGAATGAAATACTGCCCTTCCGGCTTACTATTAGACAGCATTCACATCCCTGAGACAATTCAGTTCACTCATTCATGTCATAGACATTTATTTAGCACCAACTGAGTACTAGGCATTGTGTTAGGTGATAAAACAACTTGTAAGTGCTGGGAAAATAATTATTTCTTGCTTGTTCTTAGATATTTATCTATGGTCTAATAATTCACTCTTTTTCACCCTTGCAAAAATAGATGACTAACTTCTTTATTATCAAAAACTTCTTTCCTTTTCTATATGGGAACCCTTCTTTCAGAAAACTCTGCTAATTCTAATAGTGATAATACTGCTTCCATTATAAGTCCAACACTGTGCCTGGCAGAAGAAAACACACAGGAAATATTGTTGAGTGAAGGCATGGATCAAGCAGTGTCTGCTCTGATTTCTGTATCCTTTGCACCTGCATGCTGAGTTATCTTTATATGTAGGGTCTTGCTGTTATATTTACCATTCATTAAACTGTAGTTAAAATATTTGTGCTTTCCTTGCATTTTCAGTAGACAATAACACCTCAAAGAACTCTGACAAAAGAATGATTAAGAAAATGGGCCTAGAATCAACTATTTCCCAACTCCTCTATTTACTAATCCTGTAGTCTTAGGCAAGGTTAAATAATTTTTTGTGTCTTTATTTTTCAGCTTGAAAAAGGGGAATACATTCATGGATTTGATAGACCAAGAAGAAAATATATGTTAAAATCATTAGCATAGTGACTGAAATATACTACTCAATAAATAATAGATATTTTTTCTGTTACTATGAGAATTAATAATACTTAAAGTTTAGCTGTATTTGCTCTTTACAAAAGAATTCTTAGATGATACACTAAATTTAATTTAAAGATGAGGAAACTGAGGATGAAGGAGGTTAAAAGTCTCCTGACTCCTGTAAGATTTCTTTTTTTTCTTTTGTAAAGACAGTGGTCCCACTTGTTCTACTCCTATTCAGTGTCTGTGGAGTGCTCACTATGCCCTCAATATACAAAGTCAACTACCTGCTGGCAGAATGAGCAGGTCTGATTAGAAAGATCAGGCTATTGTTCAGTTAGCTGACACCTATATATTCCTATTTTGCCTTTTGTTTTCATTAATCTTTGATGGGCATCTCCGTAAAATGCAATGAATAACTCCCCTGCTTGAGATGCAGTAGTCCCTGGTGCATCTTGCTTTGCTCAACTCCAGGGTATTTGTCACTGCTGCCAATTTGCTTTAAAGTTTTAGAAAACAGCAGGGGTTAGGTGGGAGTGAAGGGGAGGGGATGTTGAGACAGACAACAGACTCACAGGTTCCCCTGGTTCATTTCCACCTAGAATCCTAAATCCAAATCCGGTCTCTTTTCTCCAGAGGAAGATATCCTGTTCTTGGTAATCTGGAACTGCAGAGAGGAGATAAAGAGGAGATATAACACTGGTAAAAGGAATGATACCCACAAGGTAAACACTGAGGCCCACTACTGGTGGTACTCCAACAGATGACAATTTCCAACACAGACATGGACAGAAAATAATCTGGACAGATAAAACAACAGACGACACAGGGCAAAAGCAATGAGTGGGATGACTCACTGGGTTCTAAGTCTTTCCATGGGCTACTCACTGATAATTCCCAACCAAGCCCAAGTCATTATCCCTGATAAGCCAGAGTCTGTGTTGACCACTTGCCTTGGTATCGTGCAAGGGAATTTGGGGAATTATAGCCATCATGTGCTGCACCACAGACCAATGCCCACATAGAGAAAAGAGCTTGTGCTAAGTCAGTGTCCTCTAAGCAGAAGCTTTTTCTAAGGATTTAGAAGTCTTTTTAAGAATTATATAAAAAAGAGGATGAAAGAAAACATCCCTTCTTTTTTCCTCTTAAGTAATCAAGACCAACAGGGACAATAATTCCACTTGTTAGCTCACATTTATCAAAAGAGTTATCATCAATTATCAACTATCCTATTATTTCCAGGTTTACAAAGTTTATTATTACAATTACCAAAAAGCAGCCAGCTTTTCATACCCTTAAGATCAAAGACAACAAAATAGTTTTAGGCCAGTGAATTGTATTTCATCACTAAACAGACTGCTTCACTCAATAATTTACCTATGCTATTTTAACATTATAAATGTTTATTGTCTATTTACTGAATATTTTACTTTTTAAACTGAGCAACAGTCCAGAGCTTTAAAATGAAAATCTAATTTTTTAAAAAAAGAAATTTCCTTAAAAAAGGCTTTCTGTACATGAAATTATTTTATATTGTACTGTTACTTGACTGAATAATAATAAAGGGTTATTATTTCTAGCTCATTCTTATTTACTATTTTAATATATACAGAGTGTGCTTCACGGTCTATTAAAATATCTTTTATACAAAAGAGAAAAAATACAATTCACTGGTCATGCATCCTAAAGGAGACTTCAACTTGTCCCACATACTTTCTGGTTTATCTAATTAATTGAGTTTTAGGCTGAGGGACTGTGTAGGCCTGAGACATCATTTCTCATCGTCTTCAATTTTGTACAGTGGGGTTAGGAAGAAGTCAGCAGTTGTTTATGTTTTAAGTTGGCAAGAGAATATGTGAGGAGAGAAGGTATTAAACGAACAAGTAAGTACACATCAGAGGAGTGAGACTCCAATATTTTTTGCTTGCGCTATCTTAATGCCATAGGCTTATAATGGTACTTTTTATCTAGTGCTTTTTTATTATAATTGTTGAGACTAAGTTGCAGGGCTCCATGGAACATGGAGTTAAGCTACATCGGATGACGCCCCAAAACAATTTGAGAATGATATTTTCTTGAGCACGCTAAGGTAACAATATTTTCTTTCTGTTCCAGTAGCTGGCTACAGGGTATTTGCTGTAATAGCCTCATTGAAACAACAAATTAAATCAAGTTGGGTCTCTGTCTTGGGTTCACTCAAGCAGGAGAATTATTACTAAAATAGACCACAGGTGCTTTGCAGCTAGTACTAGGTTTCTGGCAGAATCTGCCTTAAGTCAGCCGAGCCTTTCTGTGAACAAAGAAAGAGTTTCTGCAGAGACCTCATGCCCAGACTTATTTTTCTCAGCATCATTTAACACAGAAACACTTGCCCATCCTATAATGGCACTGAAGGATGCTGCCTTATAATTAATGCTTCCTTTGGGGTAAGTGATCATATTGGTGGTTGTGGCCACAGATTTTGGCTTATCATACGGTTTAGCCCATGAGAGAAAAAAAGCAAATGTTTCTTTGTAAGAATCAAAGGGAAATTCACTTAAAAAACTTGTTGAAAACAAAGTTGCCCAATGATACCAAGAATGTTGAAAATGCAAATGATAAGCCAAGAAAACAAAAACACAAACACGATACACCAATACACAGACATGTTACAGAAGAAGTCTTTTGGTCCTTTAAGAGGCATTATAACAATTTAACTTGTCTACCAAACAAATGCCAGGTACCCAAATATACAGCTTCAGTAAAAAACAGTACTGCAAAATTACAGAATTGTGTTCCCGGCTATCATTTCTTCCCAGGTGCACAGAGGTTTTCTAAACTAGTCCCTAAATGTTTTATTGTCTACTTTGTTTCTGGCAGATTTTATTAGAATTCAGTTTTTAGGAAATAGCATTGTAGAACCATCTTTCTGATATTAATATCCTTTCTAATTTTTTTTTTTTGAGTAAGGCTAAATCAAAAAGAGCTAAGAAAATCTTGTCCAACTTTCTTCATTTTTAAGCCCTTGCATAGGGGATAATCACAGCAGTTAATCTCCTTTGGTAACACCAGGGACAACTCAATAAAGCAGCCAAAAGACTTCCTTTGATAATTAGGAAGAATGGAATCACCAGGTTTGCAGAGACAGCTCCTGGTGTCTCCATTACTACAGACCACAACACATTTCTAGACTTAGCTAACACATGCCCTCACTTTGGGTTTCCTCTCATCTTTGCTCTTCTATGGTTTGCTCTTTGTTCTGCTTTGGGTGCTCTTGATCAACAAGAGCACCCAAATACACCTTCATGGCCTTTTACTTTCTTCCCTCCCTTTTCTCAATTTCTCCCCAGCCCTCCAGACCCATGGGAACATCAAACAGGATGAATAATAATGGAGAAATAGAAGTTTTCAGCAGATCCTTACTCTGACATTCTCCAAAATTCGAAGAATTGATTTCTCTCTCTCTTTCACCCTTGCTCAATCCCGATGCAGGCGAAGGTGACATAGCTGGAATATTAATTTCACAATTTTGCAAAGCTTAATGTATGTGCTTTCTCTTCGTTCATTTTAATTTAGTTTTGATTGATAAGGAACGTTCAGTCAAGCTTTCACTATAAAGGTCATGGCTGCTGTGGATTTTAAAAGACTGTAGTCTGATTCTGGTTTTGTCTCCATTTTTTTCATGGTGCTTTTCTTGTCAAAAAGTTAGAATTTACAATTGTGCCATTGAGGATTTTCTAAAACTACCATTATTATCTTAAAGTCTTCACATTTAATTATACTTTAAAGCACACATTTTCACATGACCTTGTTTTAATCATGTCATGACCTTTAGGTTCATCTATTCCCTCATTTCTTTTGAAAATAAAATTACACATACTTTTGTCACTGCCACATTATAATACTCATTAGAAAGGGAAGCAAGTTCTTGATGGAATTCATTTTTGTGTAACTACCTGTTCAAATGAATTCTGGGCTGTTTACCCAGAACAGTCTTTTTATTAAAGACACACATCATGAGATTTGGCCAAAATCTGAACAGATACATAAACAAGAACTATCACGATAACTCTCAAAATCTAGAAAGTGTAGAAGATCTTCAAGTCTTTAAGTCTAGTACCCCATGCTCTTTAACGTCACTATGATAAAGGAGTCCATTCACCAATTCCAAATTTTTAAGCCAGTCTCTCCTGAACAGGAAGGACAGACTCACAATGTTGGTTAATACCACAGCTTCAGCATTTTTTTCTTTTCAAAGTATTTTGTGAACAGGCAAAGTTGGGACTACAGCTCTAAACTTTCTTTTATCATTAACACCTAGTGGATACGAGCTTCTCCTGAACACTTACCAACAAGAGTTTATCTGTCATTTTTAAAGGCATATGTAATCAGTACCTAGAAAACAGGCACCATGGCTTTTAAAGGATTTCCATGACGGCCTTTGTTTTCAATTAAACATCTAAGTCTTTCAAAAGGACTTATGAACACAACTGCAATTCAGATTGATTCATTTTGACACTACTGTTTTAACAGATGGCTGTTCAAGAACATGGTATTTTGCAAAGCATTTAGATTGTATGAAGGAATGTGATCAGACACTGTGGTAATCTTCACAATGACCATCACAATAAAATGAAATGTAAGAAAAACATATTTCCATCAAGGAGAGGATAATGCATGTTACAATTAAGGTGCCATTGCTGACTTCAATTTTCTTTGAATACTTTTAATATGTCTTGGGAGAAGGGCAACTAAGCCCATCCAACAGGGCTATGGGCTGTATATTTCTATTTTGAAAAGACAAGAGGTAAAAAAAAAAAAATAACTTAAGGGAATGACAGAAACTGATCTGGGATGAAGCAAAGTCCTGATTAAAATAAGATTGATCTAGGTTCATTCCTAGGTATAGTGAAAAGAAGAAAATCAGTAACAGATACAAAATAATTATCATTGGGATGAAAAATCTTATCATTCTCATTTAGTGGTGAGGAGGAAATACAAGTAAACCTTATCTATTAAGCTGCTACGATCACTCACTTAGGAAGCTTCCAATCACTGAAAAGAAACCGATATTTGCTTGTGCTGCTAAAGCCTACTCCTTACATGTTAATGGCACAAAACCTGCACCTTTCCAAACACCATAGTCTGAACTGCCACCCAACAATTTCGATGCTTAGAGCAACCATCTGTGACAAAATTACAGATCTTTTATTTTTCTCCCTGATGAAAACTTTTCAAAATTGGATAAAATTCTAAATGCTTAAGAAATTTTGCTTCTCTCCAGGTGCTCAGAGACCTTCATTTGAGCTGGAGGTACCTAATAAATCGAAGCATTAGAATTGGCTGTCAATCTCTGATGCCCCCACCAGTGCTTGAGAACATGGTTTATTTTATCACAAGAAGATTCCTACATGGAAAACTCAGTCATAAATGTGTCTTGTATTTAGAAAATAGGAGTGTGTTCAATAATACAGTATTTCAACATCAACTGAAGCTGGGCCATTGATTGGAAGAGTTACATGGTTAGAGAGAAATGTGAAGGGAATGTGAAAATATTCCTCTTTAGAAAACATTTCTTCAATAAAATCACTACAATTCATGGGAACACAGTGGTAACAGACCCTAGGTTCATATTTAGCAACTACTGCTTAAAAGGGATGCTCCAAATGGAACCTCATTTCCTATGACCTTGAGTCAGGCAAACAGGGACTAAATAAATCCCTTCTCATATTATCTGGCTTTTGTCAGCATATGAACCCTTAGCCAAAACAACCTATTTAATTCCACATACTGTAGTAAGAAGTGATATTTCACTCTGAAGGAATGAAAGGACAGAGGAGTCCCTGGGTGGCTTCTAAAATTTGGTAAACAGCAAGACTCCAGATTTTCCTTATGTCCCCTAACAGCTGAATTTCATATAGCGGTGTAGCCAACTTTTCTCCTTAGACAGGGATCCTGGTCTCACACCCTGTTTGCTTGGATCACAGAGGAACTGTTTTAGCCAACAGAGAAAATGTTCAGAGCCAAGGCTGAGTGGGTGGGCACCTCCCACATCCCCTACCACCTCCAAACGAAGACTCACCCACAGTTGTGGCTACAAGCAAAACCTGTGTTGAGGTTGGGGGGGGAAGGGGGAAGAGGATGGGCACAAAGGATTCACTTCTCTAGTTTAAGTTGTATCTTTCACCAAACCGGGACGCCTCCCTCATTAAACATTTTCTCCCGTTCCATAACCAAAGGACAAAACAGAGTGTATATATACTTCATAGTTGCTTCATTCTAGCCAAGCATACTCCTGCAGAAGTGTCAGTAACAGCAACAGCTAAAAAGACCTTATTTTACATCTCCTAAGATGAAAGCGTTTTGGGAGGAATTTATTGGTACTGGTAAAATGTTACCTTATGGTGAATTTTACTTGTGAATAGTCTCTGAAAATCATCTCATAATAAAAAGAAATTAAACATGAAGACAACCTTAGGGTTAGAAAGACCAAGAAGTTGTTACATCTGCCATCACTACTTCATATACATTGATGAAGTAAAGCAAAAGGAACACACTTAACCACATTATAAATAATTAAAGCACAAACCAATCAGTTTTCTTGCTTCTGATAAAGGGAATGTTTACAAAGGTTGATAATGGTGGGGGGAAATCAGTATTCTTAAAAACCAAGAGAGCATAAGAGCACATTTAATTTCTTCTCATTACTCCTACAAGCTAATCATATTTGTTCTGTTGTATATCAGAGCTGTTTCACAAGACAGTGAATGCCACTCTCCACTCAGGGAAGAATTAATGAGACAGCAGCTCTTATCTGCTAACTTCTTTCAATGGAAAGGAAAAATAAACCTAGTTTTATCCAGGCCCTTATTTGATGACCATCCTCTCTTCACCTCCCCAACCAAAGACATAATGAAGCCTCTATGAATACCCATCAGATTCTATGACTGCTCTAAGAAACTTTCACCTTTAATCCTGATTCACCTCTACTCATTTATAGGCTGCGAATTAGTAAGTCTTAAGAGAAAGTCAGGAGGCCTCAGGAGGGTCTTAGGAGACAGGAGTCAGGGTACTACTCACGTCGGTTTTCATACATACTCCTGGACTGGGCCCAGATTTTAAAAGGATCTGGTTTTTTCTGCCCAGAGTTGTCAGTCTGATCTGGAACAGGGGCCTCGGTAGGTGGATACTCAGGGAGCACCTGTGTGTTGTGGCTTGGGGAGGCTGTGTGCAGGCTTCGATGGCTGGAAACACTGTGCTGAGAGCTGTTCTGGCTGTCTTTTCTTTCCAGTGGTTGCTGAAAGTAAGCAAGTGGGAAAGGCAAGAAGAGATTATTATTGGTTCTCCGAGTGGGTGTTTTCCATCAGTTTGTCTTTGTTCAGCACTTCTGTGCACACATACATAAATATATCAACATTTTGGCTTCCTCCTTTCTCCAGCTAATACTAAATGCAGATAAATCCCTGGGTGATTGGCAGACAGAAAGAGGGATGGGCCAGATGGAAAGAATAATCACAAACCACACTGCTTCTCTGGGCTGTAGTAGAAAACAAATCTGATTTTTCATCATGGATTCTTGGCTAAAACACTGGGCTTGTTTATTACAAGGTCTATCAGTTCTAAAATCCTCATTTTTGGACAAAACATGTGACACAAAATGAGTGGTTTAAATATAAACATCGCAAAGAGATGTAATCAGTATGGAAGTGCACCATGGGATCCCACAGCTTTTTATCTCTCAGTAATAATAAATAATGAAACTCCCATGCAAAGACTTGCTATCATTTCTTCCAGATTACAGTAAAAAGACCAGGTTTTTCAAAAACCATACTTAGTTTTATATATGTACTTGCACTTACAAGTATATAAATAACTATTATTATAAGAAGAGCTTTCAAAACTCTCAGCTAATCAATTTCTCAGGCATCACATTTCACGTCTTGATCTCCTGACATTACTGTTGGTTGAAAACCAAGACCAAACCTCACATATGGGTTGACCTCAGGAGTCAGTCTTCTTAGATTTGCAACTTGTCCAAAATCCAAGAAGAATTCAAAGGGAAGGAGTTTCATTTAAATTTTAGTAGAATAAGCAGGTTCCTGTTCCTTTAAACCTGCTAAGCAAAAGAGCTCCTAACTTATGAAATGCTCTTTGTTTGAATGGTGGTTGAATGGAGAGTAAAAACAAGTGGGAGGAAAAATACCAGGTGGGAAACAAAATAATCTCAGTTCTTATTTTTTCCAATAAAAGAGGCAGTAGGCCCAGATGTTTAGTTGCCCTCATTCAAAATAAAACCCCGGAATTCTGCCTCTTGACTGAGAGACACCACACCCCTATACTTATCCGCTAAGAGTACTGCAAAGAAATGGAGGACAGGAAGCAGCATCTCTCTCCCATGGATCCTACATAGCTTTTGATTTTTAAGTAGTTTATAAAATTTTTGGCTGAGGGCATCCCTGTCCCCACAGTTATTTACAGCATCAAAATTTTCCATCATTTTGCAGTGAACCTGACCAAGGATCTCTTCCTCACTCTGTTGCCAGGTATTCTCTCTCTTTCATTCCCCATCCTGATGAAATTTCCCAAGGGACTTTAAATTTAATTGTCACATCTCTCTATTCCCTCTCCTTTAGTTCTTGCCTTGAAATAAGTAACTGAAGAAAGCCAGAGAACACAAATTTTATTGACCCTTGACAATTTAGAGATCAAATACCATGAATTTGGGTTTTGATAAAATTCAAAGGTAAGGAAAACTGGGCATTTATTTAATGACGGCAGATTACTTAAAATATTTGGGGTGCTTGCAGGAGAAACCTGTTATTATAGTCTAAATTAGCGAGGAAGGCTGGGTATGGTGGCATGTGCCTTTAATTGCACCCTATGAAGCGCGAGGCCAAGGCAAGGAACTGCTTGAGTCCACAGGTTCAAGACCTGCCTGGGGCAACGTAAAGAGACCTAGTCTCAAAAAACAGCTGGGCATGATGGCGCATGCCTGTAATTCCAGCCTGGTAGGCTGAGGCTGGGGATCACTTGAGTCTGTGGTACCCTGGAAAATGTGAGCCTGTGGTTTCCTGGGCAACAATAGCGAGACCTAGTCTCAAAAAAAAAAAAAAAAATCAAGGAAGTCTTGGTAAAACTGTGTGTGGAGGCTTAGTTCATACAAACTCAAGAAGACTGCCTAGAGAGCAGCCACATCTGGGGGGTTTGGGGGGAAGGAAACAAACACCACTGTCCCAAGTTACCACCATTCTTTTTGGAGAACAAAATGCTCAGCTCAGCCTTGGATAGTAGAACCTGGTTCTGTCAATTTCCAGCAATGACCCCAGGAAAAATGAATTTAATTCTCAGGTTCAGGTACCCAATATCTGCTTCCAGGTCAATACCTTTACCCTTCAGTTCCTTCCTCCCCAGAGATATGCTGAAGATTTTCAGTTAGCAAATGTTAATGACAGCTACAATCGCCAATCTCTTTGGCAGGTGCATAGGAATTTGTTTTTCTCTTCAGTATAGTCTCAACTATAAATGAGTATGTGCAGCAATAGCTCATGTTGGTGTGAACACATGCTAGTATGAAAAGAAAGAAAATGGGATTCAGGAGGATTTTCTTCTCTTTATTTTTCCAGTATTGCTTACTTTTTATTTTTATAACGCAGGAGTTCTTTTTAATCCATCCAAAATTTATAGCTCTTTCCACTTTCAAATAAACCTTGGTATAAGTAGAATTGGGGGTGTGTGTGTAATTTTCTATCTTTTACTATTTAGTAGCATTTTGTTTTTTGTTCACTTCTTAAATGGGCGGGAGGGAAGATATTTTAAATGTAAGAGCAAATAATTCAATAGAAAGTTGTCTACGTTTACCCTGAGTGTTAGAGCCCTGCTTCAAATAGTCACTCTATTGGTTCCTTTAGGGTAACAAGCCCCAGATTGTGATGTTGAGCCACTGACCCTAATTTATTTTGTAGCTAAAGCCAGTGTCTGACTCTTGAGGTTCTAGTCTCCTTCCTCCTGAGCCTGTTCTTCACAAAGTCTTAAGGCCCCAGAATGTGTCTCACTGCAGGGCGACCAAGGGGAGATATACTGTGAGCCCTCTGCTTGGGGTTGTTCTGTCTACTTGAACTTCCCTTCCTTTTTTTTTTTTTTTTTCTTAAACAGGAAAAAATATTTTCTTGCCACTCTGGTCCAATGAGAAAGTTAATAAATGGTGGAACCTTCCTCCTGTGGGAAAAGCACATATACTTTTTGCCCACATACCCACAAATGTATGCACATAAGTTGTGCATACATGCCTCTCAGTTTCTAAGATGCTTTCATGGCTGTGTTAGCAGATCTCTGACATGTGAACCTGGAAGCTTGGGTTTAACTGAAGAACTGGTCTTTGTCATAACCAGAGTGTGGGAATGATGTCTACAGGACACAACTTGGGCCACCTTTCAAATTTTAACACCTTTCTCACCTTCTTAAAAATTACTCATGTAGGTCTGATTTAACACAAAATGACATATACAATCTGGAATGAGTTTGTAAAACTGCCTTTCAATCAAATTTTACCTCTGCATCTTTTTAAAGTATCATTTAATTGTTCCTAAATTTGGAAGAAGAAAATATAGCAGCATCCTGAAATTATGTTCTACAAATTACGCCACCACTAAACTATCACTATTTGGCATATTTTAACACACACGAATGGGCTAAAAACACATTAATTTGGAAGTTTTCTGGATTTGTCCCCGATAAGATTTAGTTTCACTTTATATTCATCCTAAGTTCAATGATGAGAACTACTTCATTTGAGATGACTCCTGTACTTAATACATTGTTGGCACTCTGGGTTTTCTGTAGCTATACTCTATGTGTTTTGAAAAGTTCAACATACACTTTTTAATTTTCAGTGAATATGTTAATTAACTGTGACATTGTTTTTATCTGGTTAAAGCCTGGAATTGTTTAGGAGAAAAGTTCTGTGTATGTCACTTAAATTAAAGTCAACTTGTATACCTCTTCAGCAATCTGGATTAGCTCCCAGAAGATTTGGGCCTGAGAACAAATTCACTTCTAAACTAGTTATAACACAGGATCATATTTGCATCTAATGTGATTGTCTTTAGCTTCATATTTCTAAGTAAGAATTTGGCCTAAAGACTAGTATCTATAAAGATATTATTTTGTATGTGTTAAAAGTACTACATGCATACTAAGAACATGGTTAGAGGACATATCCAGTACACCAATGACAGAGCATTCAGACTGACCTCTCTTGTGTAACTCCTGCAACTCATTTAGCAACCCATCCAATAAGCACAAACTGAGTGCCTATGTGAGTCAAATGATGAGAGGTATAAGGTGTTAGTAAGAAAGAAGGTAACTTGACTCTTAGAATTTATATCTGAGAGTACATCTAAACATTTGTGAGTAGAGGTGGCTATGAACCAAAAAATTATAGTATGGTGATAAAATCCTTCAATGTCCTTTTAGATAGGTGCTAGGAAGAACCAGAGAGGAAAAACACTGAATTAGTGGAAGCATATGTGCTATGTTTTCAAGGCAAACTTGAGAAACTAGGCTGTGTGAAGAACAGCGAGAAACCTAGTGAGACACAACAAGAACATGGGTGGCCTGGCTGAACCCAGGGACCAAGTAAGGGAAGGGTCTTGTAGGCTGATTAAGGAATCTGAGTTTCAGTTTTATTTCCAGGGAGAAGGAATCATTAGTGAATTTAAAGGAGAGATGTGTGTCAGGAGTTAACAAATTTTCAGAAAGTTGGGTCTGGCTACTAGCTGATGAATGGATTGGTGGGAACATGAGGGAATCGGGAGGAGAGTGAAAGCAGAGAGCACTCAGGAGCACTTGTGTCATTTATGTGTGGGGGCCAGGGTGGGTTAGATCTGGGGAGTAGTGACAAAAGACAGATACTAGTGATGCCTAAAAGACACTCTGGTGCCAAATTCAACAGGTATTGCCAACAAACTGGTGGTGAGGGGGAGGAGTAGATTTCAGAAACATGGATATCCACTCTCCAGGGCCCCTGCTTGAGGAATTAGTTGGAAAGATGCCCCATATTGATGTGGATATGTCTAATGCTATCTGTTATTACTAGAATGCCTTTTTTGTTCGTTTGTTTGTGGTCCAGTAAGGACCAAAGAACCTGCTAGACAAAAGCTATGTAAAAGCTATGTAACATATGTAACACAAACGCTGATATTTTTGAAGCAAACTTTTATTTGTGACTATCAAATCATTGCCAACTAGGAAGAAAGAAATTACCTTAATTTTGAAAGCTGCATAAAAATCCTTAACCACACACTAGCCATGAACCCATGCCACGAGACCTTTCAAAATAAAACTACCAACAGCCCTAAAATAAACGATTTCCTTTCTACTCTCAGTCTAGGGAAATCAGGAAGACAATGGCTTTTTTATAAATGAAAATGGGGGGGGAGTGGAAAATCAGCTCATCAGCATTGCACAAATGATTTCAAAATGGAGGTACTTACAAAGTGAGCTGAAAATATTTGCTCGGAGGAGCAAATGAATACAGACAGCACTTAGGAACTTAAATGAGGAAAAGAATTCATGTGGCTTAAAAATGACAAATCGATCCATTTTAAAGCAAAATTATTTACAGTCCGCTTATCTGCCAAGACTGAAGGCCACTGCAGCGATTTACATGGACAACAGGGAAAATTCCAAGTGCTGATGAGATATTAGGCCAATGTCATGAAAGGTTGTACAAAAGACAAGCCAAAGCAGGACAATCTCTCTCTCTTCCTCCCTCTCTCTCTCTCTCTCCCCTCTCTCCCACCACCTCCCTCTCTCACTTGTGCTGTACCTAAGTTAAATTATTTCTTCCAAGATGGCAGGTGAGATGAGTTCACAGTTAAGAAAATGAAGGTATCAACTGGATATAAAAATGCATTTTTTGTTCACACTGAATGTTGTAAAGGAATCAAATGTAACCGTGAAGTCTATTTTCTATCACTCCAAGGGGTTGAGTAGCTCTACTAAGGGAGTGATTAGGACACTTATTGAAAGAACCCTCCCCTCTCCTCCTTCCAGCAGGCTGGAGGAGCTCCAGTGGGCTGTAATGTTGCCCTGTTTGTTGCACAAAGTGGCATTAAGTACTGAGACAACAGGAGAGCTTGAGAAGGAGGCAGGGAACCTAAACCTGGATCATTCAGGCAAGGTCACTGTCCACGATATCTTTCTGTCACACCTCTTAAAGAATAGTTATTAGCAATATCCATCATATCCCTCCCCGGGGAACAGAAGCCTGTCACCTCCACTGTCGTTCAGTGTGCTGCGTCTGCTCAAAGAGGGTGTTGTCAGTTTTCCTTGCCCACTCTCCAGTGTCCTCTACATGAAAATTTGTTATAACAAACTTTTTAATAACTGATAAATTTTGTCCTCTGAGGGACTATGATATGCTTTCCTTGATCTGACAATCATAGTTAAGCAAATCTCCTATGTCACTAGGGTCGCTGGGAAACAGAAGATTCCAAAGTTCAAAAGTGGCATCTAACTCAATCTTGGGTCTTTTTTTAGGACCTGTTCATGTGGTTATTGTTGCTCCTCAGTTCCATGAAGGCAGGAATGTTCTCTGTTTAGTTTCTGTAATATAGAGTCACTAATTCTGGCACATAGAAGATACTAAAAAGAATATACATGTTGATGCAACAAACAGATAAAACATTTCATGTTTTGTTACAATGAATCCCTTTTTGATAGGAAGGGTCAATAAATCATCTGTAAGCTCCAAGAAGATACCATAACCACCTTACTTATTTCATAAGTTTCAGCATCTTACAACAGTCCAGTCTTAATTCAACACTGAATAAAAGTGTTGAATAAATGGATGGCTGGATATAAAAAAGATGAATACATGGACGCATGAATCTACTGACAGGTGGCTAAATGGACATATGAAGGAAGAGAAGGAACAGTTGAAAAGCGAACTAGTGAGAGAACACAGGTGAACATTAATTTAAAATTCAGTGTTTCATACAGTATTTAGAGTTTTAAATTCTGACACACAGAAGCCTCACAGGATTTTGTACATGATTTAGACCAAGACTTTCAGTTAAGGAAGTTTCTGGTCACAGTGATTAAATTGGGCCATAGAATCTGTTTCCCAGTGAGGTCTAAAACCTGACAAGACGTATGTCTTATTATTGTCTCTGGCATTTGGCAGAGAAATTTCTGATGTTATGGAAGTCCAGGTGTCAAATTAATGCAATTTTACTAAGAAAGAAGTGTATATACTTCTTAGTATACACCATAAGTTCAACATTTAAACAAAATCTAGTGGGTAAAATGGCTTATTGAGAGTAAGCTCTAGAGACTACCCAGAAGGGGAAATAAAATAAAAAAGATAAGCCTGTTTGTTCTAATAAAAACGCTACCACTTAATACTGAAAACATTTGGGGGAACAAAAAAAGGTCTGAGGGCAAAAATAATCTGTCAGTCACATGAGCAAGCCAACAATGCAGAAGACTCTAAGAGAAAATAAAAATCAGGGTCCTGGCTAAAGACTACATATCCACAGAGCTTGTACCATATTAAGTTTAGCACAGTACAGGCACAGTGTCTGCATTTCATTATGTACACAGACTAGCTAACTGACCCTGTTTCTCACCGTGTGAGTAGTTTTCTGGAACCATTACATACAGCTTCCCCAAGGATTAACTCTGACCCATAACAAAAATCCCATAATCTGGCAGGTCATCATCAAAATTCAAATTGGGAAAGTGAAACAGCTTTAACCCACCTGTACAGAGCTCCTGTTGACCACAGATGTTAGCAAGGTTTTATTGGCAACACAGACCTTGGCTGGTATCTGCCAAATTCTGCACAGCAGTAGCCAGCATAAGCTAGCAATGCTGCGGAAACCATCATCCCTGCTCTGGCACAGAAACTGAGTAAGGACAAGCCCCAAACTGGGGACTCATTCTTTCCTAATCCAGCAACACACCCGTCTCTTAGCTTGTGGTAATTAAGAGCCAGCAGACTGTGGGTAAAGCAGTTAAGAGAGCTTTTTCCTAGGAATGCAGCCTGAGTAATTGGTTTGCAGCTTGCTCATGACATGGCTTTTACAAAAATAAACTGTCATAGGGAATTCTTTTAACAGATTTGGTGACTGTAGGTTCAATACCTGTTACCCTTTAAGTTCAGTTTTAGAATTCCAAAACACATTGAGGAAGAAGAGATGCAAATGAATCTACAAAAAGCCTCTTGCAGAGTAAGTTTAAATGGAATGCAATACAGAGCACCTTGCTACCTAATATCATGTTGATTGTATAAAACAGCTGTATTTCTCCCAGTGTGCTTGGAGTCAAGACTCCATTCCATATGGGGTGTGTAAAATAAGTCCATGCATCTCACAGCATGGTTGAGGGTGTGGGAAAAGGGATGGCTCCCGTGAATTTGAGTGCATGTGTCAACGCCATCCAGATTTGCTCCTGTTTTTCACAAGGTTGAATAGGTTTCTGACTATGACCCAGGGTTGAGGAGGCGTGCCAACACCCCCCCCCCCCCACATACACACACATAAGCATGCATGCTTTGGCATCTCTGTAGTTTCAATGCGGGCAGCAACCTGCACTTTTCTGCCTGGGCATTAACACATACTGACAAGGGAGGCAGTTTGGAAGTCCCATGTTTCAATCACCATGACACTATGCCACTGGAATCACATCAATTACAGCAGGTTTTTCTCTTTGTAGGACTTCGGAGTGGGGCTCATTAATGCAGGGAGCTCTCCCCTCTCTCATCTCCTTAATAAACTTCTGTCTCTCTCCACCAGCTTTGGAGACAGGTGGAAAGAATTCAGCTGCAGCATCGTGAGCTGCAAAGTTTTAAAGGTTTTCTTTTCCCCGTGTGGCAGGAAGCTGTAAAATTTCCTCCCCCAAATATTCTAACCCACATGGAAGACTCTCGTTATCGTAATGTGAATGAATTGGGAAGCCACTTCCACCTGGATGGAATTTATAGGCATTGGTGTCCCAATTTTGAGTTTTTAAGTAGCATTTTAATTTGTTGTTAGTGCCCTGGGAGCAGAAGCTCACACCACCAATCCAAACACTATAGCCTCTAAGCTATTAGCTAACATGTCAACTAGGTAATGCATCTTCAGGGAAACCAGATTAGAAAGGACAGCAAAACATTGATTTTTTTTTTTTTAAAGAATCCTATACCTGCAGCATAATGCTGCTAAAGCTTGCAAAACAACAAAGGACATTTCCACAGCAAAGAAATGTCTTACTCTCAGTGCTGGGGCAGTCAACACTGTTTCAACCAAGCCGGGACATATACACAAGGCAGAGCATATCTTCATTAAATCCATATGCTTTTAAATACTGTAAATAATTCATCATCCAGTGCATAAGAAGGCTCCGAGAGATATCTAGTCATGTGAAAAGCTGGAAACACCAGTTGAGAGCTATGCTACCCAGGAAGCAGGTGGAGCTTTTTTTCTCCACCTCCCAAAGGAAACAATAGCATCTGTATCAAGTTAAAACATCCAAGAACTCATCTTTTTGCATGAGAGTTAGGATGCATTTACATGGTGAAGACTTCAAACATGCATTCTTAATCCTTGCTCTTGCAGCCTGGCCAGAAATCATTAGGCAGTTAAAGAAAAGCCTAAATACCCGCTATATCAAACAGATCCCCAGAACTTAATATAACAAACACCAGCTCCCCATCCACTCTAAAATACATACAGTGAAGTCAAGCCACAAAGCCACCCTTCCCACCACCAAACCTCCCCCTCCCCACCCAAACAGGCACCAAGTAACTGACAAGTCCTTACCGACTTTGGGCTCTTCTTAGGAACTGGCAGCCCTGGAAAAAATGCAACAAGGAGGGGAGGGGGGAAGAAATCATTAGCATATAAATGTTACCTTTTCCTTAAAGAACAATCCCCAGGTGTTTCATGGCAACCTAGCCATCTGCAGAGTTATGTCAGATTTCTCCCCAGCATCGGAGTTACCAGGCTGTTCATATCGAATCAAAGCAGAGGGAGGAGGAGAGCGAGAGGCAGGAGATCTATCTGCATTAGCTATGCTGACTTGTACTGCAGCAGCCTGGAGGCTGGGAAAAGAAATTCACAGACCTCAGCGGCCTGGGAAATTGAACACTTGGACAGAATCTCAAATGCTCTTCTGGATTAAGAGAGACTTAACTTACAATTAAGTCCAGGATATTTCCTTTCTATACTATCCACTTGTCAATTGCAGCGGACCAATCACGATAGAGGAAGGGGTGTGTATATTTAGTTTCAGAGGAGTACATGTTTAAAATTAAAAAAATTTTTGGTCTTCTTTTTCCCTGTCTTTTAAGAGAGGAAATGCCTTCCTTATTTGGATGAGCTGAACACCAAAACAAAGACAATTTTTTTCCCTCATAACACAAACACAAGTCAGTCCAGGGCCCCCTCCAGATCATCCGCACACCTCCCAGATGCATGCCTGCCTTCAGAGCAAACTGCTATTCAGCTTGTAAGAAAGGACTGCAGGTGGGACTAAACCCTGATGGGGAATGTAGGTTGGAGGAAGGAGAAAAGAGAAATTTCACAGGCCTGGGTGGGAAAAGATAATAATGGAGAAGGACAAAGGCAGAGGAGACAAAGGTGGTCACAGAACCTGACTGGCTCTTCCCAAATCCTGTCTTTAAGGGAAGGGAGGGAGGACTGGAAGACACCACTGATCTCTCACTTCTAGGAAACTCAGCAGCTTTTAGGGACAGACTATGGGAAATCTACTACCAGGAGAGTATAGCAAAGGGAGGTTAGTAAGGAAAATAAAAGTACCACTTATTGATGTTCCAAAAGTAAACATTTCTGCAAGCTGCCCTTTCATTTTTAATTGTTGATTTGAACTGGGACTGAATGAAAAAATGCAGATTCCCTCAGTATTAAGCACTGAAATCAGTACTGAAATTGGATGATTCTGCATTGGAAACATCAAACTTTTTTTGGAAAATGATCACGCTAGTGTCATGATTTCCAGTTTTTTTTTGAAAATGATCTGACAAACATTGAGCCAGGTGAAGTTTGGTGCAAATAGCACCAGGCAAAGGAAGTGGGTGAATGAGAGTAGGAGGAAGCCACCTCCAGGGGCACTGCTAACATACCCACTTTAAGCACGGCATGACAGGGATTACTCCTCCTCAAAGGCATGGGGGCATTTTGCTCACAAGGCTCATCACAGCACCAAAATGAGGTCAGCACGGTCTGACAGAATGATGCTCGCACTTCAGAGTGCATAAGGAGCACTTGGCAGCTTGTGAAATATGTACAATCCCCAGGCTCTCCCCCTCAGGCCCATGAACCTGCAATACATAGCAGGAGATTCTGATGCAGGAGGTCTAAAGACCACACTTAAGGAAATTATGATATAGTAGAAAGAGCACTGTTGTTTTCAGCCAGACAAACTCAAGCAACCTTCAGAGTTGCTTCAGTTTCCCAACTTCTATATAGAGGTAAAAAGACTAAGTTTGCAAGATGGCAATGATAATTCAGAAAAAGTATATACCTGGCACAAAGTAGTCAAAACATCCACCCCCTACTGCCTTCCTTTGTTAATTTACATCATTCAGAAAGGAAGTGCTTAGGACTACCTTATCCAATTCTGGGAAAATAAACACTAAGTACATTAACATATAAAAAAGTATATGAAAATTACTTTCCCTATGTATGAGTCTATTGAGCATTTTTGATAGTTCATCATGTTTAAAAATAATTATTAGGTGTTTTTATTTGTTCATTTAATAAGCCAGAAGTTAAATTAGTGTGAACTACTGTATCTACTTCAAATTATATAATATTACATCTTCAAATGTAGATTGTTTTCTAAATCAGTTTGATCTCCTTAATTAATTGAAAAAAGCAAGACTTCACCATAGCTAGGTTTTATAGGACTTGACAACTCAGGACTCAACAAAAATAGGCAAGCAATCTCCAACTACGTAGGAGGACCCAGGGAAAATGGCTTCAAACCACTCTGCTAATTATGGGTAAAACTGGCTGTCTTAAATTCCTTGCATTAGGCTTTCCAAATATAAAACACAGGACACTTCATTCCCTATCTGAAAGATACTCAAAGGTACAGGTACCAGGGAGTTCAATGAAGCATTTT
Source organism: Uropsilus gracilis (assembly GCA_004024945.1). Taxonomy (NCBI): domain Eukaryota; kingdom Metazoa; phylum Chordata; class Mammalia; order Eulipotyphla; family Talpidae; genus Uropsilus; species Uropsilus gracilis. The sequence goes on from PVHY01001289.1 coordinate 75,200, forward strand.
TGACCTGAAGGAAATGCAGAATGATGAGTCCTAAATAGACTGTGGAGCAGCGAGACTGCAGAGGTTAAACGAAATGAGCTGTATCTATGGATTACAAAATGGATGGTCTCCCAAACATAATTGTGAGTGAAAAAAGCAAACTCCAGAAAAGGAAGACAGTCAGACAGGTGTTCAGTATACCCAAACACATGTACAATATTCACCTTCCATGACCATGCCGAACTGGTAACTGGGCTACTTGCAGTGGAAGAAGGACAGGTAGAAATGGAAGGGGGAACTGAAGGAGACCTTAACCTTAATCTAGAGTTCTTTTTCAAGAACTTCAAATTTAGCTGAGATGATGAAATACTAATTTTATATAAATATTAATGGTCCTCTTAATTATACAATACTACCCAATCTGAAACATATTGGGGCAAACATTTGAGGTCTATTTTTCTCAAAATAGGAAGCAGTTCATGGAACATTCCAGAATGTACCTAGCTCCATCTATATAACAAGTCGTATAAATACATAAGAATTTTTTTAATTTAAAGAGGGATTTATTCCTATTTGCTAGTAGGAACAAATAGTAGGAACAATAGTAGTCAAATTGGTTACAAATTTGTACTTAACAAGTCAAAAACCAAGAGAAACCAGTTGGCCACTTTTAAAAAATGGTATTGATGTGTTTTTGAGTATATATTGTCATTAAATCTTAAAATGTGAATCTTAGAACAAGCCTTATGATTACAATTTAAATTTATTTTAGTCAAAATTATTCTGACGGAAGAGAAGCAGTAAGACACATAACGAAAAACACGAAATTTTTTTTTACATTTTCAAGATCTAGCAATCACAGGATAAGGCTCTTTGTCTGGCTGCAGTGAACTCCAGGTGAGACAAAGCAGTAGGATCCCACACTTCATAGCAAGGCAGAGGTTTTCCTGAGGACAAATGCATACTTCATGTTCCCAGTGCTGCAGGAAGCTAGGGAAGTTGTTTAAACCATGTCACATGTGAGACAAACGGGCAGAAACAGCACCTGCTTAATGGGCTCATCTGGTCTCTGCCGGGTATGGAAGAGGAGTTTTGAGAAGAATCAGAAATATGCATGGAGAGCACCATCTGCTCTTCAAATTTTGAAGGTGGGATCCCAAAAACTTTTACAGGGAAGCATACTTCCAAGTGTAGGTCTAAGTGCAATCTACGGATGTGAGAAGAGCTTGGGAGTTAAAGTTCTAAAGGTTCCTATGAAAAACATGTCCCTTTGGAGAAAACAAATGTTAAACTCTTTGCTAGTAACTGGGATCAGACCAACTAACAATGTGTAATCTCTTTAAATATCAACGTTTTACATTATGCCACTGATCAACCACATTCTCAAATAAATAAGTGGCTGAATATTATTCTTGGTAAAGCCTCATAATGAGCATACACATATTATTTATATGAAAAATGTGAAAGTATAGAACACACACATATATACATTTAGAAACAAAGACTAAAAAGCTCTTTACTTTTTGGGTGTTCTTTTAGGTTATGGGCTAATAAGTGGCTTTATTATGTTTTTATTTTCTCAATAAAAGCTGCCTTAATTACTTATGAACACACATATACAAATACCATCAACTGGCTATAATGCTTTTTAAGGTAAATGAATATAACATGTTTTAGAATGTTTTTTGTACTTTTAAAATCTCTAGAACCATCACTGACCTCTATATATTTTAAGAATTGCCTACTTTTTCCAAAATAAATACATGCATATAGAGTTTCTTTAAGCACTCTCTGATTAAGGTTTATACCACTGACTAGATGGAAATAGTGAAGCCATGCCGAAAAGCCAAACTTTGATACTTTGGCAAGAAGTTCACCATAACCTGAAACTGCTAGGAAAGATACTGGACTTCTCAATATCAAGAAAGTATGAATCAAGAAAAAGTGTGTAAATGACTTTGAAAGGGTGAACCCTAAGGTCACTGTCATATGCAAAGCATATCTACAGATAATAAAAATGAATTATGTCACTGACTTAGATATTTTTCACTGTGATAATCACTCTACTTGCACTTGGTCTCCAGAAATGAGTATTTTAATGGTCACCCTGGTTTACTCCTCAGCACCCTAACAAATACTATGTTGTTGAGTGGGTGTTTCTGTAGTGTAGTGGTTATCACATTCACCTCACACTGAAAACCTTGAAATCACTGAAAGGAAAAGACTGAAAAGGTTGTCAGAGGTGAATCCTAGATACCATGATGAGTAATATTACTCCTAAGTACATTTTCATCTCATGTCCAATCAGCCCTCTCCCTAATTGTAGAAATCTATCAATACATCATCCTAAATGCAGAACTGAAAAATGATAGCTGACTTTAACTCAGTAAACTTATCATTTTGAGTTTTTATTAAGGAAATTAAGGAGTCTTGCAAAACTTATATAAAAAGCTGTTCAACACTGTTATTTAAAGAAGATAAAAATCTGGAAACAGAAGAACTTTCATGAATAGAGGACTAAACATCTTGCTATACCAGTAAGATGGAAAATTATAAATCCATTAAAAATGAGCACAACCAAGAATATTTAGTGATATGGGAATATAGTGATGATATTAGAATACTAGGCTACAAACTGCAGAAAGAATACAACATTATTTAAAAAATAAATGTATATACCCCACTGTCCATCATAACTCAAAGACTAGAACTATATTAGATACTGTTTGTGAGTTCAAAAAAGATGATTCGATTTTCTTATTTTCCAAATGTCCTAGATTTTACATAGAATACAGCTGTAGTTATAACAGCTAAGAATTCTTGAGCAGTGTGGCCATACCAAGTGAGCTTGCACAATGGTATGTACTCAATAGTTTAGTGAACTACCAGATTAAAAAACAACTGGAGCTTGTTCTAGCTCTCTCTTCTCTTGGCTCAGTGATTGACATTTCTACTCAAGTGTCTGTGCTATCAAATTACAAGGGCATGGTCTTGATTGAAAATGAGCTAAAAAGCTGTTAAAACTCCTCTCAAATAAAGCTATACAGATGCACACAATTCTGCATATAATTTCAGAGACTCTGAAACGATCCAGGACCTTGAGAAATCATTCTATTAGGGCCTTTGATTCTCAGCTTAAACCATTTTGTCCAAGCACTAGCTATGATGTCACAAACAGAATTTTCAGGGTGATGTCACAGACACAATTTCACAATTGTAAAGTTTTACAATCTTTAACCAAGTTTGTAACTTGGTTAAGGAGATATATAAAAGACTCTCCTCAAATAGAGGGGCAATGATAAGGATCAAGTAGGAAGAGAGAAATGCCAGTGCTTTTTTTCAGTTTTCTTGGGAAGAGCTAAAGGGCACACCAAAGTAATTCTGAGGAGGGAAACTACATCACAGTACATGGATCAGAACAGTAATATTTATAAGCAAAAATGCTGCTGCATGAAAAAATAATGAACTCAATAGGTGATGCTTTTATAGGGGAGGAGGAGGCGGCAATCGGTGATGAATCAAAATACTAGAGAGGGTAAGACACAGATGTGGAGGAGTACAGAGAAGACTGAGTAAGAAAACCTATGATTTCCCTGGCACTGCAAAATAGATGATTATTTGACTGCAAACCAGTGGCTCTAAACAACATTAATGCCCATTGAAGAAAACCATCTGCACTCCTCTCTTCCAATGAGTTTTTTATTTGTTTGTACTTTTAAATACATAATACCTAAACCATGCAGTTAAATTAAACCTTACTGATAAACTGCTAAACTCAGTTCAGAAAACTGAAAAAAGAGGGTGCAGTCAGTGCGAACATTTCCAATTAAAGGCAGGAAGGGATAAAGGAAAATTCACTCTTTTAACCAAACTGTGGTGAGAGTCTTCTAGGTGTCAGAATCTTGCAGGAAAGAAAAGCAATGAACAAGACCTACAACAATCTGTATTCACAGAACTTACACTCTGTGGGCAAAGAGAGAATGAACAACTTTGCAAATAATTTCAGAGTGATAACCTTGGTAAGGAAAATGAAGTAGGACAATGGAACAGGCTGTGCCAGGGATGCAGAGTACTTTATACAGGGTGGTCAAGCACATCTTTCTGAAAGAGACAGAATCTGAGCTGATACCTGAATCCTGAGAAGGTACTAACCATGTGACTTCATCCATATGAGATTTACTGAGCTCTGCCATATGCCTAGTGAATCAGTAAATACCTAGTGAATAGGTAAAAGTAAATCATACACAGCCCTGACCTGCAGGAATCCACAGGCTGTACTAAAAGAGAAAGAAGCAGAGCAATGGAACAGTTATACTTCAGTGTGGTACATGCTAAGTGCCATGACAGAAGGAAGAGCTATCATTCTTGGGAGCAATGTGAAGAGTGGGCAAAGTGATGAGCTAAACGCTGAAGAAAGAGGGTCAGCATTAATCATGGGGTCAGAGGATTGAAAGCAACATGAAGACTGATGCTTTGTTGAACAGTAATAATGATCTTTTTTTAATAAAGTTTTTTTTTTTTTAAAGCTAAATCAGAATGCCATCATCCACGCAAGGCCAAGTATAAACTAGAGTACATTTCCACTGAATGACCTTACATATATAGTATATAATACCACAAAATTGAATCCATAAAACAAAATGAAAAATGGTCCTAGTTTAGGCATGTTTGATTTCTTTTCTCCTTCCTCTAACCAAATACCATTATCAATCCTGTGGTGTAATTTTTCAAAGGGAGTATCATACCAGCTGCCAAGAATAGAAACATAAGACCCAATGTCTACAAGTAAATGAAGACATTCTTTCCTTTGGGACCTAATGATGGTCATTATGAAAGATCATGGCCTTCATAATTTAGAGAGATGGTGAACTTCAGATACCTGGGTAAGTAGCTTCCAGTACTGTGTCAGTTGGCATTTTGTTAAGAAGATTAAGAATAGAGTTGTACAGTTTTACAGCCACAGAGAAGTCAGTTTCAATTACACAGTACATATAGCCTAATAAATATGTCCTGAAGAGAAATAAATGGCTGGCAAGGCTGGTGAGTGTAATGGTTTACAGAGCCTTTCACCTCAGTGTCATGAGACTTGAACTAGCACAGGTGAACAGAGACCTGATCATTAACTTCTGGGCTGCTCAACAGCTTAGGTAAGACGAATGGAGTATCCTCATGTAACCTCAGGAGGCAAATGGTCACTTCAGGTAAGGTGTCACTTAAATAACAAGGAAGGTTCTATTGCTGTTGACTCTCAAAAACATGTGAGATACACCCTGAAGGGTAGAAAACTTGGCTTCTCATTTCTACAAAAAAAAAAAAAAGTTCTTCAAAAGCAAGGGCTGAGTAGAAAAGTAATTGAAATAATTGAGAGCTTTGCCTTTGGTAGATTTATATTTCATAATTGCTATCTCAGTACTAATATTATCCCAATTTCCTAAATGAGGAAACTGAGGCGCTGAAGGTTCAACAACATGGCCAAGGTCAGAGTCAGGTGAGCAGCCAAGAGAAGGCTTGGTCTAACACCGTTACTTTCAAGATTGAACTGTACAACTTGAGTCAAAGGTGCTTAATCTTTTTCTGGATCATATCTCACTAGGAAGGAACTGAAATAACAGAGTTTATACATGCAACATGCTTTCAGAGAAAAGTCTGCGTCTAGCTTCATGGAATACAGAACAACAATCAACATATAGGTCAAAGGACTGAGGTACCATAAGCCCATAATTGTGATGTGAATTTAGGAAGCAATTTCTCTTCTCTACATAGTATGGGAGTCTGTGCACAGTCAGTTAAGTTCTTAACATCCTCTGGGGTCTACTACCAGTCACAGTACTCAAATCATTGATCATCCAGGATTATACAGCCAAAGTATAACAAGACAGGTCTCTGATTTGAAGGCAGTGAAGCAAGTGTACACAACTAAGGGGTTGGCTGGCCACCAAGTCCCATAAAGTACAGTTTCCCAAATATAGAGAGACTTCATCTAGGTTACAAATGTACTCTGATGATACCTGATAATTTTTTTTAATTGGTAGAAGGAAAAAGAGTGAATTAGAAGTAGAGTGAGTTGTAGTGTCTTCTCTCCAGAAGAGTAAAGAAAAAGAACTATCAAGTTTAAAAGATCAACAAGTTTGTCATCATGTGCTGTGAAGTCAGTCTTTATTCTGCAGGGAATATTCCTAGCAAGATCTACTTTTAAGAAAGGAATTAAAGCCAGTTTCAAAAATGGTATACCAGGGAAGCCCTCTAACTCTGTGTGAGTTAAACATTTTTGTTACTAGGGTATTTTGGAGCAGGGTCTTGCCTTGGTCTATAAATGCCTATATCTATGAGGAAGAATACTCAGCTGCACTGATAACAGTTTGATATTTCTGTGTTTCAAATTTCAGTGGCTTTTAATGCAAATACTTAAGGCTTGGCCTTGTGGCCTACTTCTCTTATAAACCGTTCATTAAGGTCTCCTTGGGGTAGGAGATACTACTTGTAGCCTGAAAGTACCAAAGCTCTACACAGTTGAAAAGTTTGACTTTCAGCTGCTTATGGGGGGGTGGGGGTGGGGTGGGGTGTGTGCGGGTTATGCAACAATAGCTCAAAATAGATCATTGAAAGACAAAACTGATAAGAATTCCTTTTCTGGGTTGAAAAAACAGGATGCTGCATGGGCCCTTATTTTAAGGTCACCGGCCCTGAAATGAAACCTATCATTGTAATTGGTGCTGAGAAGTTTCTAGGTTAAATAAAAGAAAAAAGAACATGCCAGGATACTTCAGGATTACTGACTTTTAGAATGACTCTTATCCTAACTGCTTATTTTTAGCAATGTAAGTTAGGCACCCAACCAAGAAATAGATCCAGGAGAGTATACTGAAGCTTAACGTCACAGAACAGTAGAGCTAAAGGTCCTTTCTGAGACTTCATTATCTGTCACATACAACTTCAGACCACAGCCTGAGTCCCCCTGTATCCACTCAACTCCACTGCCAGAGCCTGCTCTCACCTAGATGACAGAGCGAATAAACACAGGTTTTTCTGCTTCATTCTTCATTCTCTAATCCATTAATCTACACAGAGGCCAAAGACATCTTTCTACAGCATAAATCATATTATATGGCCTCCTGGCTACATCTCTGTGACTTCCCAACACAATTTCAATGAAGCACAAGTTCTTTTGTGTGTCCCACAAAGCCCTCTTTGACTTGACCCTGCCTGCTCTTTAATTCTTACTCTTTCCCTTGCCCATATGTTCCAGTCAGGCTGGCATTCTCTACTTCTGTGCTAATTCCTCTCATTCCTCTGGACAGTTTGCTGGGTGATGCCCTCTGCCTATAAAACTGTGACTCATGACTCTCTTCATATGTTGCTTCTTCAGAGAAGCCATCCAATGATTCAGGCCTGAGGGATCTGAAGTAACTTTTCCTGTCACACATTAGTCATACAGTCCAGTTTCTTCTGTTTTCACAGACCCTGGGATTCTTGAAAATGATTCTGTATAATTGCTTGTTGCTTATTGCTATCATTTAGCCGTTTTTGGTCTTCATTTCAGAGACCCATTATCTTTTACCTATTAATGAGACTTGTCAGCTTGTTAGAGAGAGTTCCCAGCTTTAGAACAGTATCTGTCCCCAACCTTAGAACAATATCTGTTCCCAATTCACTAAACATTGTAGAGAGAAAGAGAGTATATATGAAGCTTATCAAGACCGTTTACCCGAGGGCTACAGGAACTGCTGCGGCGGGTAGGGAGGGGTGAGCAGGTGATATCCTTTCTTTTCATCACCATCTCTCTCTCTGGCTACCACTTAACAATTCTTGATCTGTAGTGGGCTCCTTGATTTACCCGTGAGCTGCCAGCCTGACTCAACTCTGTTGCCTCCCTCTGCTCCAGAGTAAGGTTCTGCTGTGCCACCTTGTGTTCTAAACTCCTATCACAACGGAGACTCCAGCCTCACAATTAACTGAAAGCTCACAAACTCTAAACCCTATTGCTTTCAGTGGCAGAATGGGGTGTTTTCAGGGATTCTTTGAGTATCAAAATAATTCTCCCTTAAGGATAGCTTCACTCACAACACTCTGAAAAGCAACTTTTGTAGCAATACTGAGTTAAAAAGTTCCAAGTGCCTCACTGTTTCCACAATAGGCAAGCAAAAAACTGATGAAAAAGAATCATTCCATGTCCTGTTCTTCAGGTAAATCTTAGAATCTCTTGCACCATTTTATAAGTGTGCCAATCCCTTTTTGGCCACAGTGTGCTTTTGCAAAATGAGGGGAATTTTTTGTTTTCTGGTATTTAGGTATTTCAAATAACACTATTCCAAACTTCTTACCTGCCAGTGAAGCCACCCCTGGCATCATATCAAACTTCACATTAATCTCCTAATTTTAGGAAATCATATTAGCCTCAGAAAGCACAGGTTACAGTCAGCAACGCCAGGCAACTGACTTTGCAGTCCCGCAGTATTGCATTATTCAAAGTGTCTGGAAGCCAGACCTAAAGCATCATTTATTGAAGGGTCAGGTTTTTGCAAAGAGCAAAGGACAAATGATGAGCAGCCCATTCATCTCCCATGGAGATATTAAGTGTCTACAAAATCCTCTTACTGAAACTATATCTGATCTACTCCAAGTAATTATGTGAATGACAGAGGGGAAAAAAATGCTGAAAAACTGTTTCCTTGACTTTGTCAATTTCTAATGAATTGTGCCCTGTATCATTATAAGAAACTGCAGAAGATTGTGCTTTGTTCAACTATTAGATTTCAGGTTTCAGTGGGCCAATACTCACTTTGCCAATTGTATTTACTAAATGGCAGGCTATAGGGATTGGTTTCACCCCACATACTAGCTGTGCCACCTAGGAAAAATCTCAGTTAGAAATAACCAGCACAGGTCAAAAATATTTAAGATGCAGGGAAAATTCAACAGCTGCAAAGCTATTTAATGAAATATTTGAGCTGGAAAGAAGAGCTAGTACAGGCTACTGTTTTGAAGGAGTACACTGCATTTATGACAGAGCATGTAACAAAAATCCACACTGGACATGAAATACATGCTTAGTCAGAAGCATTTACAGTGAGGAAGGAAGACACCATGTTTCTCATGGGGACGATCAAATGCCATGATATTTCTGCTTTCTTTCCTGTCTCATTTTAGCTCTTTCCTGTTTGTTTGTTTCCCTTGGTAGATGAGAATCTGATCAGACTTACTGTCAAAGCAGATGAAGACCTTAATGCAAACAAAAACACTGAAAGTGAATTTTCAAAAAAGTTGCCTATAAGCTTTTGAGACTATTTTTACATATAAGAAATCAGCCAAGGATATTTTGGGATGCCCCCCGCACAGTGAATATGCACAGTTCATTCAATTTTTCTCTTTCAATTGTATCTAACATTCTCTGGGTTACCCTAATAAATTATATAGAATAAGAGTATTCCAGAAAGAATCTGAATAGTGTATGGAGTGTTGTTTAAGGACACCACAGGGGAGAATGATGGTTCCATCTTGCCAAGAATCCAAACTCAGTTTCTCTGTCAATGAAGAGCCCATGAAACAATGACCAGGGTTCCCACTGCCTCTTCTGTGGTTTGGTGACTAGCTCCCTGCCCCATGCCACTCCTGTCTGCTAGCTTTCACCCTCTCATGTTCTTTCCCCTAACTCCTAAGGGTCTCCCTCCTTGTAGCCATGGCCAGCTTTCAGCAAATAGACTTAAGCAACTAACCACAAGTTGTCAATTTCTTTTTTGCAAACTCACAACGTTGAAAGAGCAAAGGCAAAGAACAATCAACTACCATTTTATAGGTAAAATAATATTTAAGCAGGAAAAAAAATGAAGAGTATAATCTATAAAGGCGAGTTCTTCACCTTGAAAAACCTACTTCACTGAAAACCTATAACTCTGTACTGATTTTTCTCACTCTGCTGTTTATTGAAAATTGTGTGATCATAGATCATAGAAGGAACACATCTCCTGTTATGTTTTCCCATGAGGCTATTCCTCTTGACCTTCTCTTAACTTCTTTCTATCCCAGAAAATTAAGCCAGTGCTTCTATTTCTGATGCAGAAGCAATGACTGAGGAAAAAAATGGGAGAAATCTCATATTAAGTAATCCCTATCCAAGTTCAACAGAAAATAATCCATAAACTGATTTCATTTGCACCTAAAAACATTATAACATAGCATTTCCAATAAGCAACTTTAAGATGACGTCCGAGGGGTGAAAGTATTGACCCTTAATCAGAGTTAATGGTGCACTTTCCGGGACATCAGTCAAGTCTGAAAGCAGTGTTGCATGTTACACGGGGCACAAGGAAGGCGTACTACTAGCCTTGAGTGGGTAAAGACCAGGGGTGTTGCTTAATATACTATGACACACAGGACAGAACCCATAGCAAAGAATTATTCAATCCATGATCTCAGTAGTACCTAGTTTGAGAACTCCTACCAAAACCTAATTGAAAGGGACAATCAGTACAGAATTACATCAGTTCATAAGCAGTGTTATTATATTTCCAATGCAATCATTTGCCACTTTGGTAAGTGGTATCTAAGGCAAAAGTAGCTAGGGAGAACTTTTTTAAAATTAGAAACAACATAAATATCTAAGGGAGCATAGACCTAATTCTAACTATCTCCAAATGATTAAAAAAAAAACAACCTAATTAGTGCTTATGCAACAATTTAAAAGCTCTTTTAAACACATTTTTAGATGGGTACATCATGTCAGAATCCCTAAACATACTAACCACCAGAGCAAAAGTCTAATAAAAATGCAGGTTGCAGACTGTGGTGAGGTGGCAGTAAACACTAGAGACAGAAAGCAAGCCTCTTTCCCAGAGTCTTGGAGGACACACTGCCTTTCCCCAGCTCTCATGACAGCTGTTCCATGATATGGCACAAGACAATTTTCAAACAACTTTGTCTCAAATATTAAAAACATAAAAATGGCATATTGTAATTTTTCATGACAAAGAATATACAAAATGAGATGTCTAGAAAAATTAATTACAGACACAAAAAAGGGGGAGAGGGGAGAGGATGAGATTTCCCACATTGATTTTAGATGCTTATTTGTCATTCAGCAATAAGAAGCAATAAACACAGTGCTAAAGTTGAATGAATGAAATAATAGCATTTACTACATATGGTGAGAAGCAGAAAATCTTGAGAACACTAGAAACATAAAAAGGGGAGCCAGAGTAAGAAATAAACCCAGGTAAGAATGTTTTACACAGAGAAAGACATATTCCCTGTTGCTAATGGAAACACAATATTTCTAAGGACCCAATTGTATTTTCAAAGTTATTAAAATTCTACTAATGAGATTTTCAAACTAAAAAGGATTATGTTCACAAGTAGGAGACCTGATTAATATCTACAAAGGAATACAAACAGGTGAAATACTAGATAAGGGTTAAGATGGGAAATGTTTTTAAATCTGTAGGTGGCGATGCAAAGACAGACTCAATAAAAACCATGGCAAATACTTAACTCCAGATGGTGGTAAAGACTGTATGATCTAATCTGATAAAGAGGAAGGAGGGTGGAAAATGATCACACACAGAAAACTCTGAACAGGTAAACATTTTGAAAATGTACACAACTGAAACAGAACAGTGCTTAGGAATAACACCAAATAACAATAACACCAAACAACAGAATAAGGCAGCAAAACCATTATCAGAGAAGGAAAATCTTTCACAGAGAATCTGGAAAAGCACTGATAGCTAAAAAGTTAATTTTCATATGAAGCCAGATTAAAGGTAAGGAATAAATTTCAAATTAAGAAGAACAAGTCTGACAAAGTCTTGCTTCTCTTGAGAAAAAAGGGAAAGTAACCAGCTCCTGAAATTTAGAGATAGTAAATTTTGATGATGATAAAAAGCAACTGCTGGGAAATGGGTTCACAGTAGGCCTATGCACCTCTAAACGTCCTCATGCATACTGTCTTTGGGTCTCCAGCAGCTCTCCATAGGCCACAGCCACAGGCAACACAAAAATCTATCAGGACTGTTGGAAAATAAAGGAGATGGCAGATTGTGTAAAACTAGAATTACCATTAACTAATGGCATTCAAATTTAAAAATGTTTTAAAGGGACTATTAAAAATACATGAACAAGTCCTTCCAAATACTGCCCAGGGCCCCCAGCTCACAACTCTAAGTCCTTCCCACGTTTGAAGCTTTAGTCTAACAATCCTGAGTGTAGGACAAATCCCCCCCGCCCACTTGTCAATGTTTCAAAATATTTCTTGTTATCAGACCTTTGAGGAGGAGTGTGGAGTGGAGGGGTAACAAGCAGAGACAAATGCCCAAAACAGAACCTCACAATGAAGAATTATTTGGCCAAAAAGTCAATGGGGCTGAGCTTCAGTCATTCTGTTCCAGTCTCGTGTCAATCAAAAAGGCTCATTTGTCAGCTCTTCTCCCCACCTCCCTGAATCTCCTCTTGTCCAAATATGTATTGCATAGGTTCACACTGCATGGAAAATTTTGGTAAAACTACTGATAAAATTATCATACTGGCCTTGTCTTCCTAACTGGGTAGTGAGCACCGTTTTCTCTCTCATCTAGAACTGCCCACAAAGGATGTACTCAGACCTTGATTAGGAAATGGGTAGTCTGAAAAGAAGCCTAATATGAAACTATATAGGAGAGAGAAACAGTTATAGCAGAAAAAAAACTGCTATAAAATTGGTAGAATCAATTGATTCTACCACAGGAAAGCTCTAATACACAAAAATTTCCATAGTTTACTTTTCAAAGAAAAAGAAGGATCAAATCTGGTCCCCCTTTCTGCATAGTTTATATATACTGGCTCCCAATGCCAAGTTTGAACTCCTTCCAATTCTTAAATACCTCACTCTTGGAATGTTTTCCTTTTTTTTCCCATGGCATCTCCAGTTTCTCATCTCCAGTTTTTCCCATGGCATCACCAGTCTTCTTGGTGATTTCTATCAGCATATAAGAATGCTGCAGCATTTTCCAACTTAAAAACCAAACGAGTTCCCTCCTTTGATTTCACAGTCCACTATGTGGGTCACAGCTCAGTTGTAGCTTACTCAATGATATGATAAACACTCACAGTAAGTATCTCTACTACCCTGACCTTGCCACCACTGACCACAGATTCCAAACAATTGTCTAGGAGTTCCATCTGGATGACAAATGAGCATTTTACCAAGAACATTTTGGAGAAGGAACATAGATCCCAGAATGTGAAGGCACACCTGCCCCCTACCTTAGGATCCAAATCTTAGCAAATGCTCCCTTTGTCCATCCAGAAGCCCAGACCAAGAATTCAGGGGTAACTTCTGGCTCCTCCCTTTTCTGTTCCTTCTGCAGCAGGGATTAGCAAATGATGGCCCAGGAAGCAAATAAAGTTTCCTGGTACACAATCAATACACTCACATAGCATATGCTACGGTGGCAGCATCGAGAAATGGTGAGACACTGTGGTCCACCAAAGCAAAATACGTACCATCTGGTCCCTCACAGAGACTCTGTGCTGATCCCTATTCTGTGGTCATCCTAACTACTCCTGCTGACTCTCCTAAAATATGCCTTCATTTCAACTGCTACTGGTCTAATCCAAGTTGCCAGTACACTTCTCAAATCCCTATCACCTTCCCACTTCCACCCTGACCCATTAAAAAATTATTTTTTACACATGCAGAAGCCCTAACCATGTTAATACTATTTTGGCACTTCCCTGTTTAAAACTGAACCTTACACTGAAAATATAATTTCAGCTCCTGATCCTGGTGTCCATCTCTCAATTCCACCATCACTGCCCTCACTTAACCATACAGCAGTCATACTACACCTACACTGGCCTTCCCTCTACTGCTTTCTTGAGGCCTTTACACTAACTGCCCCTTCTTCACAGAATGCTGTTCCTTTCATACAACCAACTCCCTTTTCTGTGGGCACTCATATCCTGCTCTTGAATCTCGAAGTTACTTGCAGCCAATGCTCTCACTCCCTCTTGTCACTGGGTTTTGTTGTCTTTAAAACAACAAAATATCTCTCTGATATTTAAATCTCTCTGATTGATATTTTTTTGTTCATCTTTATTTAAATTCTCTTTCCTCCCTCTAGACAAAAAGCTTCATGAAATAGGAGTTTGTTTATTTTGTTTGCAAATGATTCTATTCCCAATGCCTAGACAATGCCTGGCACACAATGTGAATGAATCTGTTCCCCCTGAAAAGAGGAAAATAAAGCAACATCAACTTGAGCACTGTAAATGGTACAGGAAAAATCTCCAGCTTGCTAGCCATGCCAGTAATGATAACTTAGAATTCCTACATCCTTCCAGAAAAGGGGGAAGGGGGGACATCACAGCTCCTGAATGAGAATAAATTAGACAAATTTATAATACTATACAAAAGCAAATCATTTATGCATTAACATTATTTTAAAGAAGGACTGGACATTCCAGTGCAGAATAAAGGGTATAAATTTTAAGTGTGTCAACCACATCGCAGTATGAATATAAGAAGAAAACTTAAACCATCCAATCAAATCTAAACTGCATATAATATTAGACCAGATAGGCAAAGGCTAAATAGTTTAAAAGGTAAAAGGTCAACAATCCATTAAAAAACTTGAAACAAAACCCAGATTTCCTTAATCTGTGAGGTTTTTTTTTTTAAATGTGACCTCATTACTATAAAGAATTTCCAAAGTCCAAAATAACTTTAAGCCATAGAAGTATACTAAACAACTTAGAACTGCATCTGTAATAGGAGCCAGAAGACTCCTGAATTGTAAATGCAATTCTGTCCTCTTTGGGAAGTGCTAAGAAGTTTGCTAACTTTAATGTGCATAACTTTTAATATCTAGGAATAGGGAGCACACTGGATCTAAAAAAGAGCATTCAACCTCCAAAGCTGTAAGAAAAAAATAAGCATCATAGATAGACAAGGTCAATCAGCTATAGACAGAGACTAAGATAAATATGCCTGAGATTTAGACAGCTTTCCAAAATAGAGTCTGAGGCTGACAAACTATGTTGCTGATAGTTCAGCTGGCGGATTATATATTATTTTACATATTAGAATTAAGGTGAGTTTTCCTTATGCTTTTAAGTATCTTCCCTTTTTTGGCTCAAAGATAATTTAAAGAATAAAATAGTTTAAGCCCTGTAAACAAGGTGATTCCAGTGTAAAGCCTCCCTGCCGTGGGAGCCCTATAATCCCATGGCAGGGATAGAACACGCTGCCTCAAGTGCAAAGATTTTACAGTCCATTAAACGCTCATGGCTCCTAATGTCTGGTTAATACATGCAAGGAACTTAAGAGGGTGACTATACATGGAAAGAATTAAATAAATAGCACCTATTATTTCTATACAAAAAGAAATTAACCATAAAGCCAGCTTTAATTTCCTATTTTTCTACTACTGAAAGGCACAAAAATCAGAAAGCACAAGATAAAGGATAGTCAACATCTCACTTTTGTTAGTCAAAGAAGGAAATCTGTAGACCAGGGCTGTCAATCTGTGGTCAGTTGCTACCTGTGGCTCCTGAGTACTTGAAATGTGATCAGTTGGACCAAAGAACTAAATTTTGAATTGGATTTAACTTTAATTAATTAAATAGCCACATGTGACTGCTGACTACTGTGCCAGATTCTAAGGACATGCCATCTGAGTCACTGATGGGATTCTGGAGTGTCTTGGCTTCAGAGATGCCAACCAACGTATTTCCCTGTCATCTACAGTAATCTGTGAGAGATTTTAAGCTTCGCAGGCAAACAGACATAGCCTGGAATTCAGGCACTGTCACATTTTCCAGGTGAGATACTGCAGTCAATATATCACTGCCTCTTATATCTTAGCTGTAACAATAGTGCTCACCTCCGGAACTTCTCTTGAGGATTAACACTTATGAAAATGAAGGTCTTTGTATTAATTAATATTTCCCTCATACAGATGAAGTATCTTCTGAATACCTATAATGTGGCTGTTTGTTACAATTTCATGTGATGGGGAAAAAGTAGTGGTTGAGATCAAGTCACTACTGGCAGGAGATCACAAAGAAGTATCTGTGCCATAAGGTAGAAGGGAAAGCAGAAAGTGACAGTGGTGGGAGCTATTTTATTTCTATTGGCCAGAGCAGGCTTCTCAGTGATAAAGACCTTTGTGCAGAAGCCTGAAGGACTTGCAAGAGATGGCCCTTCAGTTCTATCTGGAAGATAAAAATACAGTAAAAGGGAAGAATTAGTGCTAGGTCCCTGATGCACGAGTGGATTTGCTCTGAATTGGGGGAAGTTATTTGGCTATCAGGAATAACTTGACCAAATTAACTTTAAATCATTCTAGCCAGAGAACTGATGGTAGAAGCATTGAGACCTGTTGCAATGCTAGGGACACATGATAGAAGGTGGAGTGGGGAGGGAGAAATAAAAGATACCCAAGTCTGGGCATACTAGGAAGGGAAAGTTGATGGAATTTGCTGACTTGAAATATACTGAAATTGCATCACTGGTAAATATCCTTCCACAAGCAACCCGAATTCAGCTATAGAGGCCCACAGCTCAATTTGAGAGATTCAGGCATTCAAATGCTTAAGCAGTGCTATTTACAATTCATTCTCCTTTCCAAGACCTGAGGGCAAAGAGAGGTGCCTGATCACCCAGGTTTAACTCCCTGGTGAAAGCCCACTGTGGTTCTAATTACAAGGGTTTTGCACCATTTGGAGGAGGAAACAAGTTAGTGGAAATATGCCAGAAAGAAAAAGAGAAATACTGGATGCTCTCATCTGTATACGGGATATCAGGAAAACAAACAAACAAAAAGGACAAGAAAAGGTAAAAAACTGACAGCAGAACTAAAGCAGAAAGCAAAGAAGGAGAAGGCCCAGGGTATGGGAGATTGGGATAGCAATTCATGATGACAGGGTGGTGGGAGAACCTTGGGTATAAAATGATGTGAAAAATAAATACATATATGTAATCAATAAAAAAAAGAGAAAATGAAACAGAGATCTAATGATTGGTAATGATGTATTTAGATAATGGGATTAGATATTAGTTTCCCCATCTGGATTGATGACCATTTGAAGAACTAAATATCATCAGTAAACTTTGATGAAACTTAAGTGGCATCAATCTGTCACTGGACTTTAGCTCTTATGCATTCCTTTCTTTATAAAAACAGTCCTCCACAATTATGGTTTGGAGTGTTTTGTCTATGAACCAAGGTTACTTACCACAGTAATTAAGAGCCCAATTGATGGAACCAGAATTTCTGAGTTCAAGTTCTAGTTTTGCCACTAGATAGTTGTGTGAATCTGAATAAATCCCTGAAATTCTGGGATCTCTAAAACAACGCTAAGATTTTAATTAATTCGCAGCTTTCTTTTGAATTACGAGATAAAAATGCTTAGGATCAGCAATGCCTGGTACTTTGGGTAGGTGCGATTTCTACAAGTGGTTTAAGTGGTTTATGAGTCTTACATATACTCTCCCAACCAAACCAGACATTTCCCCTTTGCTTTAGCCTCAGCAAATTTATCTGTGGAATTTCAACATGAAAACAAAAACCAAATCCTTTAATTTCCACCCCCTCACCTCCCCTTAAGGAGGAAATTACTGCCTTCACTTCCCAAAGACTCCTACTATTCAGAATCACATTGCAAACTGGTGGTCACAATACAGGGTGTTGTGAGGTTTTATTTACATGTGTGTATTGCTTGTAGCATGGTAATAGGCTTGGCATGTGGTAAGCAATCAATAATAGTAATGATATTACTCATTATCGTTACCATTTTCCTAACTTTTGCTTTTTAACATCTTATATAATCTATTGAGATTTATGAAGTGTGACTAGAAAGCTATGTGATTAATTTTCTATGGTGATATGGAACAAGCTTAATTTATTCAGCTAGTATTTACTCATGACTCCCCAGGAGGTACCCATGAATAACAGTGGGACATGGTCCTGCCCTCCAGGAATCCTAACATTTCATTATTTTATAATCAGATCCTAAAATTAGTGACCTGACAAAATTATTCAGTATATGGTTTGTGCAAATTGGAAAGCAAAACATCTCTTTTTGTTGTGATTAGCAAAGTCACTGGAGATTTTGCCCAAAATGAACATCTCAGAGATCAATTCCTCCCTCTATTCTTTGAAATAGGCAAGTGTGGAACTGGGGAGCTGAAACGGACCTTAGGGAAGACTGAGAAATCCGCTTTAAGTATAATTTCACAGACAAATATTATTTAGAAAGAAAAATGATTTTGGAGTTTTATACACTTACTTTCCCCCTAAGTTATGTGTCATCAAATCAAAATGAGAAAGAACCAGGAAGGCAGGACCCTAACACTGGATGTAACTTGGGTTGGACGAGTTGCCAGCGGAGCTTCTAAACTAGGCAGGTGCCCAAATGCCATGCATGGAAACTAAGGTCCTATTGGTCTGGGTTGCAGCATTTTCTTATTTTATTTTTAAAACACCAGTGATACTTTATAATTTGCTATGATTACAATTTTTGACTGTAAAAAACCACCCACCTAGCTACTTTTCCTTTTAGGTAGTATCTGTGAGACACCATTATTGATGACATGATTACTTCTATGTTAGCAAAAGGCATGAATGCTGTATTAGTTCATCTATATCACATATACACACATGCAGAGTAGGTAGTAGTATTCCCAGTTTTTCAGATGACTTGCTGAGGATGCAAACTGAGTAAAGAACTGGGATTTAAATTTACATGGTCTAGGATCTATGGTCTCCTCTACACACCATGAAATTAAGAGCTGGAAGGGGTGGGGCTAAAGATGATACAGTCAAATATTTTTTGATGAAGAAATGAATTCAGGGCAGAAGAAACTGGTGAGAGTTAGAGAACAGTGTAGGACAGACTTTGAAATAGATGTGAGTTTTCTGACACCTCGATCTCCGCTTTGTTTTCAATATATGTGTTCTCTCAGAGCAAAACGTTATCTACTTTCATAAAGTACAGACAGATCTTGTCTTAAAGCAGTATTGTGACTCAACCCAAAATTACCTCTTCGAAAGCTTTCCATCTAATAGGTGTGAGTTAGCAAACATACAAAATATTTGTACCGAATAGCACAGCTAGCTATGTTACATGTAACTTCTTAAAAAAAAACAAAACCTTAAGGGGATCATTTTAATGTTGTGTGAATTTTCAAAACAAAAAAAATAGCAAATTTTGAAAAAAATAGCAAATTCCCTTCTAATATGACTTTCCAAAGCCCTCAAAAAAGTCCCTAGATTCACCTCGTGTCAGATGATAGACCTTCTGAATACAAATGCTATGTAAAAATTTTAAAAACAAAAAGCATTATCCTGAGTGGACAGCAGAGGGAGAAGGAGGAAACACCCTACATAGTGAGAAAGGAACCAGGCAGAGGAAGAAGCTTCCTTTCAAGACCTTTGCAGACCAGCAGGTGGGGACGCATTACAGAAGATTAGTGAAGTAATGTATTAGCATGGTCCAGGTGCCCAGGGTACCTGGCAGGGTGCCCCTGCATCTAGTTTAAGCTCCTAGAAATGGTTTAACTCTTTAACATTTGCAAATAGTATTTGCATGATTTCCAAGTTGAAGCAAGAGACAAAAAAGTACTAACAAACAAAATATAACTGATTGCAACACGAATAATAATAATAAAAAAATGACCTTGAGCAATTGAGAGATTAAAACAAAATACAAATGTAGCCAGTTTTGCCTCCAAATAAAAAAAAAAGGCCAGCTCATTAGATATTTTAGAAAAGCTCAGCCTCAAGATTTGAATTCTTAAGAATCAAGAAAGTATGAATTTAATGAGTTTATCAATCTGCTTACTAGCAGATATGACAGAAATGAGATTCATTAGGGACAATCAGTGGAGTGGGCATTTACTTTCTCATTTAACCTAGCTGCTGTCTTTGTTGCTTCATCAAATCTTCTCATTTATATCCCCAGTATACAGGAGGGATGATTAAAATGTCAGTCCCAATTTAAATAACTAATGTACAGTAGAAGCAAATATATTTATACGCTTCCTAGAAAGATTAATAGTAGCTGGTACTAGTCTGTCAAGTGCAGATGTACAAACTTTCCATCCTGTACATAAATCAATGCAATGCATATGGTATGTTTTAAAGACTGCTGAGGTTACTATGATTATCAGGTTTTAGATAAACTATGTACATGTTGACTAATGTTCTGGATTTTTTGATGCTAATGTCATAAAATGTTATGGTATTAATAAAAAGTTCTTGAGGATTAAGAAGAGACAATGAAAAAATATTTGAAATCAAGGGGTAGGATTCTATGACAAGTTGTTTGCTACTCAAGCAAATTCATTACCAAGTGTTCTGAGTAACAATTGCAAATCCACTGATTGTAACAAGACTTTATTTCTTGGTGTCCTTAAAAGGAATTCTGATGGAAAGAGGAACAAAAACACACTGACAACAAAAATGAAGCATATTAATTACCAGGAGAGTGGGGTTACTTGTGACTCAAATGGAGCAGCAGCTGGATCAAGAGATGCTCCTGATCTCCGTAGAACTATTCTTAAACTTTCAGGTTGCCAGCCACAGAGATCAGTGCTACTGGGAGTTAAGCAAGGCAGAGCATAGACAAAAAACACAGGTTTGAGGTGATCATCTCTGTCTTACTGGGCTGGCACCAGCCTATCTTTTCAGACAAAAGTGAAATGAGAGGTTATTTATGGGAATGAACAGTTATTTGTAAACTGCAAATATTCTTTAACTCCTGGAGAGTACCATCATCATCATCATCACCTTCATCATTCTTATGAGCGTCACCTCCCACATATCTCAACCACTCTTTGAAACAGTTATCGGTGTAGTCAAGCGATGTAGATATAACAAGAGACTTCAAAATTACATCAATGTAAATAACATTTAAAAACCTAAAATCTACCAAAGATTTTTACAGCTGTTTGAGAAGGGTGGATAGAACATTTCAGTTCACAGAAACAGTGTTGTGCATCTCAAGTTTCCTTCTAGTGATTTCAATCATTTTGATCACAGAGATACAGCTTTAGTTCTGGAGAGCATAAGAACATTGCAGCTGGGAAAAAATGCGTCCCTCTGTTGCAACAGAAATGAAATGAAAGTTGGTTTCCTGATCTCTTCCCAAAGGATCTGAATATGCTGTGCATGAAAGAAATCAGAGGGCAAGGATCTGGGAAACAAGTAACCTTAGACCTGCTATGTAAGATAGTCACCAATTCTAGTTCCAAATACATATCCGAGGAGCAAGACTTCTCAACATTGTGAAAAATATTCCTCAGTGTGAGGTCCTGGGAGTTCGCCCGGGGTAGGGGTGGGGCATGTAAGCAAGGGAAAGATAGAAGCTGAATGCCTCAAGATTTACAATTCCCCATTTCTATGAAACACTTAAACACTTCATTAAAATATGATTATGCTGAGATGTTTTTAACATGATTGGTGAAGCTGTTGCTCCTGCCAAGTATAAATAATCACATGTTTAATCATTCACTGAAGAACACTAGCAGGAGTCAGATATTGTACTAAGTGTACTAAATACAGCTGTCAACATGTAGATATGGGTCCTGGCTTTATGAATCTTACATTCTAGTGAAAAAGAGAAAACAACAAAGAAAATCAAATAAGCCAAATAAAGACTGTGACAATAATAATGATCACAATAAAGGCTATTATGTAATGGGATGATGTAACAGAGAAATCTTGGATGTATTGGAGGGCTACTTTAGGAAAAACTCACCAGAGAAATCCTACTGAGGAGACTTAAATGAGAGTGAGCCAGGGAAGGGAAAAGAGCGTTCCAGGCAAAGAGAACAGGAAGTGCAAAGCCCCTGTGATAGGTATGGGCTTGTAGCACTAAAGGCATTTCACAAAGCAATCTAAGTCATGGGAATACAGTGGGGAGGAGAGGAGTATGATATGAGTTTGAAAGAATGATAGAGACCACATTTTTCATGCAGGCTGCACAGGCTAGGATCAGAAAATAAAGGATAAAGGTTTCAAATGTTTTGAAAGTCTCTAGCAGCATGTGTAGAGACACACAACTTTTACTCTAAGAGGACAGCATTCAGAGAAGTAGAAGGCATTTTCAATGTGCTTCCAAACATTTAAATAAAAATGATCTTGAAGTAAATTAAAAAAAACTCCAAAGAGCCACCTGGAGACCAGTAAGTTAAATAACAGATTTTACGTTAAAAATCCAAAGAAAAGAATAAGCACACATACCTCCTCGCTGCACCAACAATGTGACCTCGCTTCCCTTTGGACATTCAATCAGCATATCCACGACTTGGTTGTGAGTCAGAGCCTGCACATTCTTCTTATTAACTTCCACTATAAGATCCCCTTCTTTCAGGCCTCGGCACCTTGGACTGTCAACAATCTGCTTCACTCTTTGGCCACCACCACCAGGACTGTCAGCGATGGTAAAACCAAAGCCCATTGGCCCTTTGACTATATGAACAGTTATGAGTTCCGGCTGAGTGGCAATGGAAGAAGCCAAAATGACAGTGTCATTGGGGTAACCATGGGAACCGTTTGAAGCCACATCAGCAGGGCTGCTTGGCCTGGCATCCTTTATGCCATTGACTTTGCCAGTTTTACTACTGTGACTAGCTGGAGAATCGTAGGTCTCTTGCCCATTCACAATAATTGGTTCTTTATCCAAAATGGCCACCGATGTGACTAAGCTTGTATTGGGATCATCTGGGTCAAAGGGCAATGGATAACCTCGGCAGAGTTCAAGGTCCACACTGGCACCAATGGGAATGGACTGGAAGATTTTTACAACTTGTGCATGCGTGTGTCCCAAAACACAGGTGTCGTTCACACTGACAATCACATCTCCTGCAAAAGTTAAGAGTTTGGGGTTTTAAAAAAAACAGTATTCAGAGTAGCCATATCAATATAATATACTACCAATAAAGAGCTAAATTGAAACTGGATTTGGAGGTGGTACTATAGTGTAAAAAGAATAGTTTTCTAGTACAATTTTAACTGCTAATTAGGCATTCTTTCAGCGTCTAATGTCTTCCCTCCTAATGAGAATATAATCATCACTGAAAGAATATTGGGGCTTTCATTTAAAAAAAAATTCTCTCTACCGAAATCTATGTTTAGAATTAATGTATTCAAACAGATCTACATTTTTAGTAAATTACTGTTTTATTGTACTCAATAGCACCCCAACAGTTCCCCAAGGATAAAAGTGTCTCAGAGGTCTTCATTTATATTAGAGGGTGCATCTATCTAGTACAGGAACATAGTTCATTCACAAGATTTTTAGAACATTTTTAAGCTCATGAAACCCTGCTGCCATCTGATCTTATTCAGATGTGGACAAAGTCTCCCAAAGCAGAACATGTAAGGGTCAGGTAATATCAATACCTGTTTCCATTTTGCCATCCAGTGCAGCAGGACCATCTAGGACCAAGCTCTTGATCTGAAGAAACTCATCGGGTTCATCCCCTCCAACAACAGTGAAGCCAAAGCCACGACTGCTTTTCCTCAGCTTCGTGTGAATGAACTTACCTTTCAACTCAGAAGGGTTTCGTGTAAAAAAGGGTTTGCCTGGATTAAAACAAAAACGTTACAAAGATATGTCATCTCGTGAAAAGGGATTCGAGTAAGAAATGCTGTAATTTTGGTAATTCTTCATGCTCTTGCATGGGACACATGAGCACAGAGGTGTCTACACAAAGTCCTCTCTCGATGCCAATAATAAGGGTGGTCCTAGGCTCTCTGTTGAAGGAGGGGAATATAATACAGAGTGTGCCAACATAAAGGTTCAAAAGAAAATATAAGAAAAGGGTGAAATTTGGGCTCATCATTGGTTTCAATGCATGCAGTTTGACAGAAACTGGAGTGGGTTTTATTTTTTGTTCATATTTTGTAATGCAGTTGCCAATGTGCTGCTGCCTTAGGCTTGGCTTCCACTTATAAAATGAATTCATCAAAACCTTTAGTTTTTCATCAGACAAAAATCTCATTCTGAAAATAGACCATTAATATTAGGAAACACATTATGGTCACATAGAATATTTTGATAAAAATGCAGAATTGTTAATTTAATTAAAAGTTTTAACCTATTTTGGATTGAATTATAATTTCAAAGATTTTTCCTATAACTCTGTATCACTTAAAAGTTTGTGAAACAGTCAGGCACTGTTGCTAAATTCCACTGCTAAAATTAGTTTTTAAAAGCGTCTTAGTATACGTGACTTAGGAAATGAAAAAAAACCATTATAATAAGTGCCATACAGCTCAGGAGTTTTACTTAAATAGGTCGACATAAGGGTAAATAACTTCCAAATATGCAATGTTAGGTGTTATTGAGTTTTCTTAATAACATTCACAAATAATATTTTGCACTTAAGTCAAGAGTTTTATTTCAGGTTTTACCCAATGGACATTTATTTCTCTGTAATTGAAAACATCCCGGATTTCTCTGGTTATCCCAAATAGATGAAGTAATTCCGCTCTCAGGTACTTGCAGCTCTCCTAGGTATATCTCCCGTTTCCTGTCCTTGCCACAGCTACACCATCTACCCCTGTTGTTTTCCTTTGCATCAGAACAAACAAAAACAGAAGAAAATATCTTCCTATACCTCATCACTCAGAGCCTGGCACCCAGAAAGGAAGTTATTTTTGGTTAGGTATATCTAAAAGGTCTTTTTAAAAAGGTCCCTGGGCACACATACAACTTTTAATTATATATTTTTTCAGTTTCTGGCTTTTAAAAAGGCTCTTAAAGCTGCTTGGAGTCATAGATCTGTTCCTCTCTGGTGCGATCCCCAAAATGGCTGGAAGCTTGACAAACTCCAGCCATGTCACTGCCACTGTAGGCGGCAGCAGGACCCACTATGCAGAGCCCTCTGCTAAGGAGCAGGCAGGTGAGGAGGACTGTAGCAGGGCTGGTCAGGAGACAGCACCCATGGCAATCACCTACATGGAATCCAGGACGGGGAAATGTGTGTACAAATGATGTCCAGTCTGAAGGCCAAAACTGCTAGAGAGTTCAGGAAGCCTGATAGGAACATTTTGATTATGCAGAGACATTAACAGTTAGCATTTTCTCAGTGACACTTTCCCTTACCATTTTGTTAAAAAGTTGCAAGGTTTTCTCCTCCATATTCCCATCTCCCTCTGCTGCCATATTTTTGTCCATAGCACTGAACTCCAAACCAGAGTGCATGTGACTTTGATTTCACATATCATTGCCTGGCAGGAAAGGCACTGCACCCACATATAGCCACTGGAATACAAGCTCCACGAGGATTTCTTCATGTATATCCAGGGCCTACAGTACTGCTGGTTGCATTTGCTGTGCACCAAAAGTTGGCGTTGAATGACTCAACAACGGTGCAAAGAAATAAGTTTTAAGATATCTTTGAAAAGGCTTAAAAGAGGTGGTTGGGTATTTTAACATTTCAAATTTACTCTAAGCAAAGTTGGAGAATGTGAAAATGTGCCTGGAGTTTATCTGAATGAAATTTGAAAAACAAAAAACAAAAAACAACTATTATCTATTAGCATATTTTGGGTTAGAATGTTTTCAACTTAAAAGAAACATAAGCAGGGTTTTGAAATTACACTCCCCCTCCCCCCAATGCTTAACTAGGGAGGGAAGATCAGAAGATGTCATATTTATGCACTTTTTATTAGGTTTACTGTACAGGAGAGATCATCAGTTAAAATATTTTTTGAAAGAAAACACTTTTCTTCCCACAGGTAGTAAAATTGGACCTCTCTGCTGCAGTCCCATGATGATTTTTAAGAGATGCTGGTCAGTTGACAGGCATCTAGTTGCAAGGCCTGGTTAGGTATGGAAATCACGTGGGTAGCTTTTGAAAATGTACTCATTTCTCATTTCTAGCACTGACCCCTAGACCCACTGAATTAAAGATTTTCTGGGTCTTGATGTCAAAATCCATCCTGAATCAACCCTAGCTGCTTGATTCCCTGGTTTGCTGGCACCAGTGTTTACATATCCTAGACCAGTGCTTCCAGTGGCATTCTGTGATGATGGGAATCATCTGGATCTGCACTATTCTATATGGCAGCCACAAAGCTATTGAGCCTCTTTGAACAGTGGCATGTGGGATTGAAGAACTGAATTTTTTATTTCTGATTTGCAATTAACTTAAATGACAAAATGTAGCCAGTAGAATTTACACTGGATGATACCTGATGCAGGGCATAAAATGAAGTATTCCACAAAAAGCAAACAGTTAAGCCAAAAGTTAAACTATTCTTAATGACAATCAGGGATCAGATCTGTGCTTTGCTGTCTGTCTGGATTTAGACAAGTTACTAAGCTTCTACCTGGGTTTCAAAAGCGTGCATGGAGGTGTCAGTACCAACCTCTCATGAAAACTGTAAGGCAGAAGTGTGACAGATACTTCAGGTAAAGTGCTCAGGCAGGGCGGGGTCTGGCACATAATGAAGATACAATAGTTTACATTACTATTTTGATGGCGGTGGTAAAGTGTGTTGTTGCAAAAAGTTCTCTCCGAACATAAGTTAGAATATGGACACTTTTCCTAAGAGTGAATCTCTTAATTATCAATTGTGGGAATTAGAAGTATGTCACTGATCACTGTTCACGGAGGTGAACAGTGAGCTAAGCAAAATTAATACCAAACAGTCTAACCAAGTAGCTATGTAGGTTCTTGACAAAACTATCAGGGAACTACATCAGGACCCCAAGCCAGCAGGCAGATAACCCAGAGTCTTAACCCATGAGAGTCAAGTGCAAGTTAACATTTTCATGATCATAGAAGGGTGTCAGAGGTTTCAGATTTTAATTGGCTTCTGTGGAGTTAAGGTCCAAAGATAATAACTATGTCTGAAAAATGAGGCTCAGCAGAAAGACTACACAATAGATGGTTTGTTTGGATAAGTGAGTAGCTTCCAGTGAGAGTTCGGTGAACCTGCCCCAAAACTTTCTTAAACCAATATGATATCCAAATGGGCAAAAGGAAAACAAACAAAAAACCAATCCTTGGGAAAGAGAGCAATCAAATAAAATTACTGATATATACATACATACATATCATATGAACTTTTTTTTTTTTGAGACTAGGTCTCGCTATTTTTGCCCGTGCAACTGCAGGCTCTCGTTGCCTGGGGTACCATGGACTCAAGCAATCCCCAGCCTCAGCTTCCCAGGTAGCTGGAATTACAGGCACGCGCCACCACGCCCAGCTATTTTTTGTGGAACTAGGTCTTGCTATGGGCCCCAGGCGGGACTCGAACCGCGATCCCTAGCCCCGGCTGCTTCATAGGCTGAAGCTTACAGGCACATGCCACCGTGCCCTGCCTCATATGGACTCTTAACCCGATGTACTTGGTATTGGATGCCCAGCATCTAAACCTAGTAGTTTTCATTTATGTACTATCTCAGACAATTCTTAGAGTAAGTGTTGATGGCATGAATGAATATATTGTTTCACTCAGCAATACATTTCAACAGAAACTGAATATCAAAAGATTATGCCTCCTTGCAGTATCCTAAAAGAAGAAAAAAGTCTCCTGCCTTCAACGGATTTAAAATCTAGAGAGGAAATGCTTATTAAATAATTGAACACAAATGGATACTAACTACAAAATGATAAATGCCATAAAAGAAGAGTACAGGACTGAAAGGGTGAATAAAAGTGACTGTCTAGCAAAGACCTGAAAAGAGTGAACAAGTTAACAAAGCAGATGGGGTGGGGTGGGGTGGGAGAAAGAAAGTTTTAAAACAGAGGGCACAGCACTTGCAAAGGTTCTTGCTACAGTTTTGCTGGTTCAGGGTATAAAATGACTAGTGTAGCTAACCTTCCCTAAGAGTAAGATGACATGCAGCTGTAGGAGCTACTTTACGTTTAAATATATAGTTGCTATGAACTGATATGTTATTTACTATGTTCTGTCTTTACTAAAGATAGCAAGCTATCAAAATAAAAAAATATATCCACGCAAAAGATACTATTTTACGTAAATTGATTTTAATACTAATCTATGACAGTCTCAGCAGGGAAACTTTCTCCCATTAAAATTCTAATAGAGGTATCAAAGAAGAGAATTATTCTACTTACCCTTTTGTATCTAACACAATCATGTATCTTAAAAATACCCAGTTAAGATGACAAAATTTAGTCTTTTTAGTGTTTCTGTACCAGAAACACCCCCCATATTCAGCTTTATTTAAAAGGGGGGAAAAACAACAAGAAGAAAGCTGACTAACGTTTCTGATCATTTAAGAGTAATGAAGCCTGAAAGTGGCAAGATTTGGGAGCTTTCAATTTACAAAAATGAACCTCACCAGGGGGCTCATATTATTTGTGAATGTAAATAAGTGAGACCCAATGAAACGTTGTAAGACATGAACAAATATCAAAACTGGGAAGAAGCGAAGGTGAGGTTTAAAATGTATTATCAGACCATTTTACATTTATGGAAAATCTCAATCAAAAACTAAGATATTGATTAGAATTTTGAAATATCTAATGTGGAATTTTCAATTTCTCTTATTTATCACAATTTAAATATGTGTGATCTCTTAATCAGTGGTTCACAATGCTAGGACGATTCAGCCTTCCCTGGCCCTGGGAAGTTGGGGGCAGTTTTGGAGGCTTCAATGGGGACTGTGAAGGTGCCATGATACTATAAAGCATCCCATAACCTAGACCAGTCCCATAACAAACTCTCAGTCCCAGTGCCAATAGTGCTGAAGTTGAGAAACTTTAGTTTAATTTTGAGAAATTTAGTTTAATTGTGGAAGAAATTTATACTGAAATGGTTCAATTTTTTTTTTTATAGTACATTTAGAATTTCTACAATTATGATTCTTAGAATCAAGGAATGACATGGGGGCTATAAGAGTCCACTTTGTGAAATATCTTTGAAAAATTAGACTTTAGAGTTAAAACTATGATGCAATATAAAAATCCTTTACCCTGAAGTGGAGCATCTCTGGTTGGCTCTGGATTGCTTGGGGGGTGGTTTGAAATAACAGGAGGCACAAGCGATGAATGATCTTCTGTCCATTCTATAAAAAAAAGAGATAAAAGTTTATTGGTTTTCCACCAAATATCTGGTCAAACACATTTAGAATTCACTTTCTTCTTAATTATAAAACAACCTAAACCTCTAACACCAGATGAAATGCACTTATCTTAAAAAGAAACTGGTATCTGATCCTATTTTATGATAAAGATAGCACCTCTTTCCTTTCTTACACTCTTCTCTCTTTTCCTTCTCTCCATCCTTTCTTCCCTCCCTTTCCTAAGATCTTTGAGGAAAGAAATATTGCAATACAACCAATACAAACTCCAGTAGTCCCTACTAAAAGAGTTCAAAATGAAACAGTGAAAACATACCAAAAAGTAAACCTCAGCTGGCTCCATAGGGAAAAAATAGGTTACTATAAGAAGGCATTTGGGCTGCTGAAGTCAGCTTACCTGAGGTAGCAAAAGCGGATTTCAGCAGTTTGCTCTCTCCTATGATCTCTCATACCCCAAAGGGATCCATACCCCTGGTATCCTACCTAAAGTCTTATTCTTCTTGGAGGCACAGAAATAACTCATGTTATGACCCTTGAGATGAATCCCAGCATCTCTTGACACCTAACCTGCCATATTCTCCTTTTCCAAACTGCATTTTCTAACACTACCAAGTTTCGGCACTTTAGCATTTAGCATTTAAGTAGAAAGGAGAACATTTCCAAATATGAATATACATATACATACATACTGTTTCTAAACTATAACGTATGGCAGTGGTTAAAGAAACTATGGTTTACAGCCTATCTAGAATCAATGGTTATTTTTATATAGACTGCAAACCAAAGGTAGTTTTTATATTTTTAAATCATTGGAAAGTTTAAAATGAGTATTTTGTGGCACATGAAAAGTATATGAAGTTCAAATGCAATGTTTATATATTAAAGTTTATTGGAACACAGTCATAACATTGTTTATATTGTCTATAGTTATTTTTGTACCAAGAGGACAGATACCATGAATAGTTATAATAAAGACTATATAAATAGCAAAGCCTAAAATATTTACTACTGGCATTTACAGAAAAAGTTTGCCAACTTCTTCTCTATGTTCTATACTTATTATATAATAAGACAGTTATTATATTTGATATTTGCTTTACTGAGGGGGGGGGTCTTCACCTATTTTTAAAGAGCCGTAATGAAACACTGAGTGGAAACTAAGTGTATGAATAAACATGGCTAAATAAAAAAAAAAAGATGGAAACATTTATAAAATGGAATATAATGTAGCCTTTAAAATGTATAAGGTAAATCTGTTAACCAACTTTGAATGTGTGAAAGAAATACACTTAAATAATAAAAAACAAGTTACAAAACTAAAGCATGTATGTATTTTATGTATATATTTATGTATTATAAATAAATAAAATGACTTATTTTGTTAATACAGCATATTTGCACATCTTTAAAACAGTTCTGTTCAGTGTTTAAACTGAAAATGGGAAAAAAATGAGTGGGTAAAAGTTTTTTTTACTCCTGATGGTTCACATTTTTTTCAAAGAGCATGAATTAATTTGAATGTTTTAAAAAGCACACAAAATTTGCTCCTTTTTTTTGATTCTTACATGTAATGCTGAAAGGTATCATTTCTGGGTAAATGATGCTAAGCAAGAAAATTCTCTCACCATCAGGAAGTTCTTCAAATTAACCACTGTGCTTTTCTGATTTCAAGTGCAGATTTGGGTGCCTCGTACTTGGACCCTCTACTCTAGTTTTCTGGGTTCCAGGGGCAACTCTAGCAGAATCTGTTTTCCTTCCTTTCTCAGAATAGCAACTCCTCAAGGTTGTTGAATGACATGATCATTAAGACCTATTCCAACCACAAGGGGGTGTCAATGCTGAGGCTTCATCCCAAGCTCCTCTGCTAAGAAAGCAAAAAAAAGTCAACCTTCTGGTTGCTGCTGCTGTTGCTGCTGCTGCTGTTGCTGCTGCTGTTGCTGCTGCTGCTGTTGCTGCTGCTGTTGCTGTTGCTGCTGCTGCTGCTGCTGCTCAAGGTGCTTCTTCCGTTTGGCTTCTAGAACGGGATTCTCATACTGTGTCTTCCTGTTGATGTGGCTAGAACAGAAGGGGACAGTACTCAAATAGGAAACACTTCATTGCACAAGCAAAATGTCCACCAAGTCCAAGTCCCATGTTTAGAACTGAGGAAAGCAGGTGGTCTAAGGTACTGACCATCTATGTTAGAAAGCACAGTTAGGAGTAAGAAAAGAAAATGAAAGGCTTCCACATTCTGTCTGCTTATTCTAAGCATTGTGCTACCATTTTTATGTATATTGTATTTTAAAATCTTTAATAAATGTCAGGAAGTAGGTTCTCTTATTCATATTTTATAGATAAGAAAAGCAAATTTCTGAGGAGCTAATGTAATATAACATATTTAAGTAAACAGCAAAGAGGCATGCAATTTTAGGTCTGTCTACTCTCAGCTATCAGGGTTTTAACCACAGGCTCTCCCCCAAATACCCAAAGAATCATGTAACAAGGGTGCTGCTTTAATCCAATAAGATATAGATTTTGGAAATACAGAGATTAAAGTGAGGATGTAGTTTCTGACATATATGTATGTGTACATATATATGCATGCATATGCACATATATGCACAGAGCACTATGTGTATATGACATATATACATGCTTGTATAGTCCTGTTTATTAATATATGTGTATATATGTATGTGTGTATATATGTAGAGAGATAGAGATAGAACTGCTATGTAATTTAAGAGTTCAGAGACATATATGCATTCACAAAAATGATTAAGTTAAAAGGACTCTTCCAAAATCTGTTTACTACTTTGGTCAATGACATGGAAGCAGAATTGAAAGTATAAGCCTTAGTCAGAAAGACTGCAAATGCAGCTAGCCTAAGCAACTGGAATGTTTAAAGTGACAAAGAACTGGACACTGCAAATGTTTCCAAAAGTATCAAGGCCATGACTAAACAAAAATGCACACAACAGAGAGACATATGCACAAATGAATACATATCCATTATGTGACCCTCTGCTGTGGCCATTTACTGAGGGTATGTATGAGTACTTACACACAATCACAACATTATACAAACACACATGTACAAGCATACACATATTCACATTACTACTTTTTCTTCACCAATATCATGCTTCATTAGAAGTTTGGGAATATAGCTATTATGTCGTCATTTAAAGCTTGAAATATTTTGAAAGTTATACTTTTCAAATAGGGTAGGGGAATGACTGATTACTCTCAATTCTAATTTTGGGCTTGCTTGTTTCTCATCTCCTGTGGGTAATTTTATTCTAAGAAGTCATCTAACAGGGATCTTCAAAGACACAGGAAAGACAACAGTATAGTAAGCTAATAACTTGCCCACCCGTCTTCCCAACCAAGTGTCTTTATCCATTGAACTCTGGCATTCCCTGCTCCTTTTTTTCTCTTAACACACAAAGTCATCGAGGGAGAACTCAAAATGAGCTCCAAATAGGCAAGAGCCCCACTGGACATCTATAGGCACACAAAGGAACTTAATTTCATCCCGGTGAGAGATCTTGCCCAAGCTGCCAACCCTTGTTAGGCAAGAGGAGGCAATGTGAGTGCTGGTCAAGGATATGTGTTGTATAGCTCTCATTATTTTTTACAATAAGAGGCTGAGCACTTTACAGCCTGGCACTTTTATATCACATATTCTCATCACCAGGGTATTACACAAATGCCTTTTCATTGGAAGCAGTGTGAGAGAGAGAAAGGGTGCCAGTTGTCTTCATTGCAGCAGGCAGGATTATGATGACAGAACATTCGGATGGTATTACTTTCTTTCAAATTCCTTTTATTAGTTATTTCTCATCTTTCTCAGAGGAATGACATACAGCTTATGTATTCAACATTTACGTTCTTGGGCTTATTTTCTTTCAGTGCCACACTACCAGTAGATGATTCTGACAAAAAGACAAGTATGTGCCAAATGTTAGAAGGTTAGAACAATGATAGAATGAGGAGGAGTTGAGACTCTTAAAACAGAGAAGAGAAGTCACATGTCCGGTCCTTGCATAAGAGACAAGCAAGGAAGCCAACAAGATACTACAACTTACGCTAGTTCTTAACTTTCTCTTTAATGGTGGTAACATTTCATGCCTTGGGAAGATCTATCTGACCCTTTAGAAAGTTTGAATAAATATTATGAAGGCCAGGCTTGGGTAGGGCAAAAAAAGTAGACAAAACAGAATCTAATCCTGAAAATAAACAACCCCTATTTATCCCTTCTGTTGAAGTCCTCCTTTTATAACTCACTCATTCATTTGTGCAACTAATATGGTACTTACTAAGTAGCGCCATATGCCAGGACTATGTTAAGTCTTGGTAATACAGAGATCAAAAAAGACACAAATTCTGCACTGTGAATTTTAAAATATAATTTACACTTTCAGGCAATTTGAATATATTCTAAGTTACCAATATATACAGGTATTTTATTATACAATTAATATCAAATTATTATCATGATTATTGTTATTTAGTCTGTACACTATGAAGGTAAACTTTGTTCAGCATAAATATACATAATTACAGAGGAGTATGAACGGGAGAGAGGATGAGCTGGCACTTACTCTACATAGTAGATACCATACACAGGATCTTCAATCTTTTCCCAGCCAGCAGGCAGTTCTGAAATATAAAAGAATATTTAGTTCAAGAAGAGCATACTCATGAAGATCTCTAGATTTTTAACAACCAAATTTAGGCAAAAAAGAGAATGACTCATAAACATGCCTTATATTCAATTAAAACTGATGCTTCTTCATTTTATGAAAGCACTATTTTCATTTTATCAGGGAATTTTTACATGAAAAACAAATCTTTACTGATTTTTTTGTACAAACAAAACAATAAAATGCAGTCTCAGGTGCCTTCATTCTAACTCGACATTAAATTAGATTTTAATGAAAATATAGTTAATATTTGCTTTGGATGCCTAATTCCTTTCTTAAATCATCGTATTTTTTTCATTTTCTTTTTAGACTACCTTACCACACAAGCAAAAACAGATGAAAATTAATGTTTGTTTTCATTTTCATTACAATAGCGCTGTTTTTGCTGTCCCTGTAATAAAATTTGCATCTTGTTTTCTCCTGGTCTCCAATTTAAAAGCTACAGAGTAATTAAACTGCCCTCAGAGGGATTTATGAATTGTATGCATCTATCTCTCAATTGCTGTCACTAGAAAGGCCCACACTCATCAGCATTTTGCCTACAAAAGCAGAAACATAGGTCTTGCTCTGTGAGAACTCACTGCTAAGGACAATTTTATTCTTTTAAAGGTGGAGGTGAATTGCCCTGGGGGACCCATATGTGCTTCTAAAAACTCAATTGTGCTATATTGAGCTCACCTTCATAAGGGTTTATACCTAAAGGTTGGAACTCCACTAACTCTGTAGTACTGAGTTCTGATACAAGAATCTATTGTGCAGAGGCCCATTGCACCAGATAATTTCCTTTAGTGAAAGCAGCAACTAGATTATGTTTTGTGCCATTAAACAATTCTTTCAGGCAGAGCAGCTTAACTTAATTTCAAGGCCACACTGATATATACACAGTTAAGGCATCCTGACATAATACATACTCCAATGTTAATTGTTATTCCTAGAAGTAGTTATTAAGACCAACTTGAATATTATAAACACTTGAAATATCACTTAATTTGATACACTAGGACTTTTTAAATTCAAAGAGTCATGAGGTTAGTTACTATTTCCAAATAGTGGTGATTTCATCAGGTCCTGGGGCTTACATATGCCACAAACAGTTCTGTGCTGAAATGGAGTCATACGCATACACACAACACACAGGCTAATTACTCAAAGTCTATGTTTTGTTCAGATTTGGCTGCACATCAAGAGACATTAATTTCATGGTTTTTGCTCCACATGTTATTTGTTTGCAAACAAAGAGACAGGTTTTCCCCATTTTCTTCTAATTTTTAAAAAACACTTAGCAGGTTTTAAAGAAGTCTTTGAATTCTGGGAGACATGAACTACCAAAATGCAAGACAGGTCCAATAAGCAGATGTTACTACAACTTGGCATTTTTATACACTACATCTTGCAGACTGATGCAAATCAAATGCCTGAGAAATGGTTTCCCCTTACAAAGCTGAAAATTATCATTTAAATGAAAATGAACCAGGAAAAATGTTTCCAAAGAGTTGGGAAGTAGAAGATTAAAAAAATGCAAATTGGTGCAGAGTCCTGTATTAGTTCTGACACAGGGCAAAGCCTGGTAGGATGGGAAGCCCACATTTTGGTTCAGTGAACGAAACACTTTCAAAAATCTGTACCTGTCAGTAGTTGGCACAATGATCTTCAAATAAAATAGGGAACATACTAAAAATTTAATTTGTTCAATTACTAACTTGACAAACATTCATTGTTTACTGTGTGCCTGCAGGTGTGTTAAGCATCAGGGACACAAGAAAAATACAAGTCCCTGAGCAGATAATTCAAACACCACATAGTAAGTGCTTTAATGGGTGTAGGTTTGAGGAGGGTGAAAGAAAAGAAGCTACCTCTGATCTTTGTGCTGTCACCCTATCAACAATGCATAGTTTACACTTGAAAAATAAGGTCAGTCAATTGGTAGTTCTGGACATTAGTAAATTTTAAAAACATATTCTGGAACAGATTACCAAACTCCAAACATTTTCCAGTTTTTCAAGCTAAAACTCATTTTAAATTGAAAAGATAAATTTCTCACTTCCAATGTGGTGATTAACTTAATAATAGGAATTACTCTCTGAATGCTTAAAATAGAAATGGGTCATTGATTTAAAAGGGGAGATGTTTGTCCTCAAATTTTCCATTGGGTCCTAAAAAATTGAAAATGGCAGAAAAAATTTAAGCCCAGAAACTGATGACATTATACTATTTTAAAACTAAACAATCTGAATGAAGATGTCTGGTGATCCCCCACCTCAATACTAATGATACAACTTGTTATGGGTACTTTAGGTGTCTAAGACCTTTTGGGAAGTACCCAGGGCCCAGACTTAAGATTTGGGGATTGACCCTTAGCTCTACAGCTTGACAAGTCTAGTGTCCAGCTAATTGCTTAAAGTCTCAGAACCACACCTTTCACCTTTATTTCCAGAGTCGCCCGTGGGTTAAAAGAGAATGCTTCAGAAACATTCTGCATCATACTAAGGACAGAGTATCAACAAATGGCAGCTGTTTTAGGAAAGCACAGAAGGAATAGGACAGATTATATGACTAACTTGCAATAGGCCTGCCTCTGAAAATCTCAGGCTCCGCTGCCAGTCACCACAGAAGCAAACATGGAACTGCTGAACATTCTATGTTCTTTTCAAAAGATATATGTCAGCACAGAGATTAAAAGTTATGTTGAAAATCAGAGATAAAATGACCAAACTCTGATTTAGTTTTGGTTGAGATGGGAGTTCACGCCCTTGTCTCTCTTTGCTACTCAGTTATAGCACATGACTAAGCTAGGGTTTCAAAAAATAAAGCTTTTGCTTGTGGATTTCCAATTGTTGAGAGGTGTCCACAGAGACTGTGATAAATTCTGCAAACCAAAAGTACATAATGAAGCTACTGAACCAGATCAAAAAACAGAGTTGAAAAATGACAACTCTATAATCAAATGATCTATGTTCAACATCCAAGCCAAATGTTCCACTTCTCTGAAGCAGATTACAGAGATGGTGTTCTTGTCACATCTGGAACCTCATTGTTCACAAAAACCTGATAGGGAATACTGTTTGAAATAAGGACCTTCTTACTAAGAAAATGGATGATGAGTTTGTCAATAGAATCTGAAATGAATGCAGCAGAAAACTCCGTATGCGGACACACATCATTCTTGACACAGGGGATGTGCAGGTAATAGTCAAGAATCCCATCTCTCTCTACTTAGAAGGACACATTTGGGTCATTTTTTTCAGTAGACACATTTCTCTCTGGCCCATACAGTAGTAAGGTGGAACATAAGGGAGTATCAGTAAAGTGGAATTACAAAATAAACTGTTAAGAAATATGGACTGATCACAAGGACAATAGTTAAGATTCATTCTCATTAAGTCTGCTCATAAGCAGCATGGCAGCACTGTTTTTTAGTCCTATTTTATAAGTAAGAAAAATGTAAATAAGAAAAGCAAAGGACTTGCCTAAGGACACATGGCCAGTAAGTAGAGGAGGCCAGGTACACGCCCAGAGACAGCCATTGGTCAAAACACCTCCCAGAATTAGGGCTGTGACCAGAAGGGATGCTAGGTCGCCATTAAAACTTATTTTCTTAAGAGTATTTTATTGAGCAGGAAAGTTCCCACAATAATCTAGTCGCATGGTAAAAAAAAGAATCCAGAAACTTCTTATGCCAAAATGTCAACTTCTGAACTCCCATAGAAGCAAATAAGGCTGCGACTTTGAACACCATCTGTTGGAGACCAGACAGCAAGGGCCACTCCTACCACTCAGGTGGTTTAAATTGTTTTAAAATGACTAAAGTACTCATTTTTTTGTTTCAAAAACCTAGTTATCTTTTTTGATTAATACCTCTGGCTTGATAAATTTTGTATTTGTAAAAACTCTTTCGTAACACAGGTTGAATCTTTAGGTCATACCCACCACAATGGCTCACCAAGAGAACTTACCAACATTCAAAAAATTGAATCAACAGTAATTGACCATTGTTGGTGTATCACTCAATCATAACAGGATAAGTGCCAAATATTAAGAAAAACAGAGCTAAATCTATCATAATGCTAGAAACTACAAATACCTAAGTGACAAAAATAAAAGTTAACAAAAAGAAAAACTTGAGTTTAATATTGGTATTTTCAGTTTTTAATGGAATTGCAAAAATGTTTGGTTGATTATTAAATACACTGCCATCAAATAATCTGTTTAAAAACACACTACATTTGAATTTCAATCAAGGTTCTCATCTTTTGACTGAAACTTATGTTTTCTCATCTACCCACCAGTAGATGTATCAAATAAAACACAGACAAATGTTAATATTGAAAATGCAATACAAAACATTTAACTTAGCAGGTAATTTATTTTAATATATTACAACAGCAAAGATGAAAGATTTTTGGCATTTTCTTAATTATTTCTAACCACAATAGCTAAAGTAGCAGAATTTGATTTACATTGCTACGTACAATGTAAGGAAAATGATGCCTATGAAACCAGCATTTGTTGTTCAAGCTATTCACTACAGTTACAAGGTTGATTTTTGACTAGTGTCTTAATAACACAATATTAAGATTTACTAGTAGTGCAGTTAATCATTGTATATGTGTGTTGTGTTGCTATTACTCCTACAGAGATACTTAATCTGATGGATTTTTATTTCGCTTTGCTTTTCCGTGTTACCCTGTATATAACCATCCACACCAAGGATATAAAGAAATGAAGCTGAACTAGACAATAGGAGATTTCAAGGGCCACAGCAATCACCTATTTCCCTTGATTTTTCTTAATCCTCAATTTACAAGACTCCCTATCACCAATTTCTAACATTCAATCTCGTCTCAATTCACTCTTTTTCTTGGTAGACACAATTTATTAAACTCTGTGTGATGCCTGCAGTCAGAAACACCTGGGTTATAAGATTGACCTTACATGAACAAAACAGGAGAAAAATCATAATTGGAGTAGTGCAAACTACAGAAACCAAGGGATTAAGCAGTTCACTGTAGACAAAATTATTAGGGCAAGTCATGCAGCAGCAGGCTAGGAGGGTTTACCTAGTTCACTGTCCAGCTCCTCGGTGTGGACCCCTTCTTCTCCAAAGGAATAGCAGGAATGAGACAGAAAAGAGAAAAATTCAGACACCAGCACCAAGAAAGAAACTCCCCTCAGAAAAATAGCAGCAAACACATCATTTTACTTTGTCCTTACCTGCATTGTGGCTTATTTCATTGGCTTGGCTAGTAAACTGGAGACCTCAGTGTAAATCACTAAATGGTAAGAGCTAATATTGGCAACATAATTATATGGCTCATTTCCTTGTATGTCAAAATAGGGTTTGATTGGTTGTAAAAGATGACAAATACCTTTGCGGTTTCACTGTTCTTAAGTGGAAACTCACTTATTACAGACCTTATTTCCAACAAACAAAGCTGTTAGACCTTTCAATATTACTCTTTTTAATCCTTCAATAATCCTCTAATCACCAGGACAATTATACTCACAATTAAAGCATTACTTAACTTATAGGTAATACTGCTGCCTGAAAAATGGAAAGGGAGGTCAACTTGAGAACACAAATTGTAAAATGAGCTAGACTTCAATGTCTTTCAACAATATGATATATGTCAAGGAAGCAAGGCTTGAAGGCAGCCCTCAAAGTACAAGAGGCAGAGTTTACTCTAAGATTTCTAAGTCAAATGGCTCACAGATAGCAAATTACAATGCTTTCAAGAACTTTGGTGAGCAAAACAAGTAAAAGTACT
Organism: Uropsilus gracilis; assembly: GCA_004024945.1. Lineage (NCBI taxonomy): Eukaryota > Metazoa > Chordata > Mammalia > Eulipotyphla > Talpidae > Uropsilus > Uropsilus gracilis. Next base: position 114,672 of record PVHY01001289.1, read on the forward strand.
TGCCATTCTGGATATCTTCTTGCTGTCAGTAAAACACTGTATTATATAGGAAGGGATAGCAAATAATGAATCAATTCAGATATGAAGTCGCTCCAGAGTGGGTGGCTGTTCCCTCCACCGTAGAAGCTCTAAAGACACAGGAACCTAGCCTATTTTCACTACTAGAGAATGTTCAATGCCCTGTGCAGTTTGGGGCTGTATAGTTGGTATTAAATATTTCTCAGATAAATGGGTGAAAGGAATAAATGGATTGACTTTTGACTTCAGTAACCAATCTGTCCTGTGTATAGCCTGTAGTCAATGTTTTAATAATGGCACTATTTCTTAAAAGAGAAGTCTGATTTACTGAAAATGAAAATGCACAGTTGGACATTATCTAATAATGACTTTTGGGTCTTCATACCACATACCAGTCAATGTCTGTGGTAGATATTAGAGGTGTTGAAATGAGCACACAAAATACATCTGCATTTTTTGTGAAAGACAAGTTCAAAGTTCACATTAAGACAAAATTAAAACTGGGATGAGTTCTCTAAAGTGATCTAATCATTTCTGGGGCAAAGTTATGGAGAAAGGCTGTGAGTTGTAATTAGAAAGATATACAAAATTTAATGAAAAACTTTGAGTGTAAGATGAGTAGAATTTAAAGCTGAGCCTTTTGTTTGTTGTTTATTGATATATCTGAAATTCTTAGAACACACATGTCATGCAGAAGGCATTATGATATTTACGTAAAATAGTATTTAACTGTTATGAGGCAGGTACTCAAGGAGCATGAAGACTAATGCAGAGTGCATGAAATACAATGTAGGGAGGGAAATGACTGAAGAAGCTGGGGAGGCTGTACCCCATGGGACTTGAGGAGGCAAACTAGAATGGGCATTTCCTGAGCAAAAAAAGAGAGCCATAAACTAGGACTCTAGGGGCACAATCACTGACAACTCACACACAGTTACATTTGAAAGATTGCTGAGTCCAGCATATAAAGTGACTGGGCAATAGTCCAGATGGAAGATGAACATGGCCTAGAATAAGATGGTAGAAGATGACGACAACAGTGGATGCATTCCTAAGACATCACAGAGGCAAAGCAAACTCAGGTGGTTCAGATGGGTTAGAAATGTGTATGAAGAAAACCGATCAAGGGCTAATCTAAAGTACATATGAATTTGCTATCAGCTGAGATAGGGCAAACTTAGCAGAGGATTGTCCAGAGGGAAAACAGAAGATCAGTTTTCTGGGGATAGATCATTAGTAGGGTTTTAATCACATTGAATTTGAGGTCTCCTGGAGACATCCTGTAGGTATTATCAACTAGGTAGATTAAAACACTGCCCTGCAGCTCAGAAGCAAAGTTGACGGCTCTTAATAGGAGATACACAGAAATGACAAAAGAAGTTGCACACTCAGGAAAGATCAAGATCTTAAACTAGTTTCTCATTTTTTTTTGAGATAGTAAAAACAAAATCTATAATTTCCCCAATTTTCAGTAAGTGATGCTACACTGTTACACTTCAAATGCATATGACCTACACAGAGAGAAAAGAAATACAGAAACAGAATATTGTTCAGTATGTCACAATATAAATAACCCAAGGTACCTTGCTCTGAATTCTGAAACAGAAAAGGTTCCTATAGCTATAGGAACCGTTATTTGTTACAATGGCATGATGTGGCTACATATTTATCCTGCTTATCTATACACAGACATTTAGCATGCATATAATTCCTACTGGAAGCAAATAAAATGAATTCTAAGTTGAAGGGGTAATTATCTAACTGCATAAGGTATAGACAAGTACTTATTTCAAGGAAATTAACAACAATGAAAAGACTAAGAATTAAAAATTAGTACTTTTGGTGACAAAATCATTTAGTAATTCTGCTCAATAATATCCAACTTTTGCTCCATTAACAGGTATTTTCAATAAAAGTTAAGAAGTCTTCTGTAATCTATAAAATAGTACGAACAGCCATTTTCATATATTCCCAGTACAATTATAATGGACAGTGACACTGAAGACACTGTGGTAAAAAGAGGATCTGAAAGTGCTTTAAAAATCATTAATCTTCACATACAGATTAGTTCTTTTTTTTTTTTTTGGAGACTAGGTCTTGCTATTTTTGCCCGTGGAACTGCAGGTTCATGATGTTGCCTGGGGTACCACAGACTCAAGCAATCCCCAGCCTCAGCTTCCCAGGTAGCTGGGATTACAGGTGCGTACCACTACGCCCAGCTATTTTTTTGGGGGACTAGGTCTCGCTACGTGCCCCTGGCGGGACTCGAACAGCAATCCCTGGCCCCGGCCGTGGCTTCTCCTATGTTGTGGCTTCCTAGGCTGTCACTTACAGGCATGTGCCACCATGCCCGGCCCCAGATTAGTTCAAGATTAAAATTTGTTCTGTATCATTTTATGGTTGAGTGTATTTTACGGTCTGATCTTTGAAAAGTGGTCACCTATGTATTATATATTAAACTGATTATATGAATAAGGACAGTTCATTACTTTCTAAGCCTGCAGAAAACAGGCAGGTGTGACATAGCTGGTCACACCTGTTCCATTCCTCCTTCAGGAACAGACAAAAAATAAAGAGGGCCTCAGCCATGGTTCCGAAGTCAGAGGCCTCTGCATTTTACTTGAAATAATGCAGATAAATATTAAACATGCAATTCTTTGTCCATTTCACGTAAGCTGCAATTCAAGTATAACTTTGGAGTACAGTTTTGACAGTATTATACGTCACTGGCTTACATTTTCAAACAAACCTCAAGTTTATATATACAACAATTCTGCTTTGTAGGATAAATTAATAACATTTCACTATCTTAGAGTAAAAATGAGTTCAATAATTACACCACTAATTCAAATACCAGAGATGAATAATGAGGAGCAAAACAAACCATTTACCTTTTAATTCGTCCATTTCAAAAAGTAATTTTGGCAGAACGTGGGGCAAACTTCAGGGTAGAAAAAGTAACAAATTTGTTCTAGCATAGTTTTTTTTGTTTTTAATTTTGGGAAAATGGTGAGAAAATCAAAATCCTGAAATAAGCTTCTAAAATAGCAATTCTGATCGCCAGTTAATTCTCCAATATTAACAGGGATAATGGAGTTCTGGAAAGCACCATAACTCAGAGAGGGCTCTTGGAAGACTACAGTTTATAGGTACTTAGGTACTTAGGTACAGAGACTTACCAAACATTATCTGCTTACCCTATTCCAAAACCAGTGAAATAATAGAATCAGGACACATTTGAGGTCAAGAAAAGCTCTCAATCTTTTTCTCTAAGACTGTTGCAAAATATAGTTGGGGGCCAAGATTTTATACCAGAGCATCTTTGGTTTTTATTTCTATAGACTCTGTAGAGTTTGCTCCAAGTTTGAAGACTGAGGTGGTGTACTTATTTGAATTTTTTTTTTTATTATCCTATGGTTCTATATCTAATGGGGATAGTAGTATACATCTGGTTTATGTGTAAACAAATTATTTTTTCCAGAGTTCTACTGATTTCCCTCCTACTTTGGAAACCGTAGTGCATTTACTAGAAATTGGATCACCTTTGAAAAAAAATTGTGAAAACCTGATTAGTCTAGTTAGAACTCTTTACAGTTTGCTCATGCGAGCAATACCATGTCTTCCCTTCCCCCTCTCTCCCCTTCCCTTCCCCTAACTTAAATCAAGACCTTTCTAGTCCCTTACCATCATCTTCACATTCTTCCAGAGGCTTCTGCTGCTTGTTCAGGCACCGAGGGTCTAACCAAGATGTAGTTTTTGTGTTATGGCTGAAATTCAGGGAAAAAAAAAGTTTGCAAAGAAAGGAACCAAACTACCAATAACAAAAGAATTATACAATCTTGATTCTGTGCTTTTTAACCAAAGCAAAGGTAATTTTCAACAGCAAAACCAGGTAGGAAAAGAGTTAAGAGTTTGCAATTTTAAAATGGTTTTGAGAAGAATCTTAAGCAGTTTTTTCATTCACCTAAGATACCATCATTCTATTGAAGAAAGTTTAAAATACCAATTTTATTTTTGAAAAATGAATGCCTTGTCTATACTGTGTTTGTCTGAACTTAGAGCAAACTCCAGTTTTTATTTTCTGTGATTTAAATCTTGAGTTCTGGAATTCACAAAAAAAGGTTGCTATTTGGAAACTCATTACATTACATAAGAATCCTCATGACAGTGTGAAACTACTTCCAATTCATGCAAATGGCTCAAAGCTGCTAGCATGTCATTAATCACTGAGTCTTAAATTATGCTTCAGACATAGTGAAGGCAATCTGGAATTACCTATCATAAATGAAACCTGGAAAATAATAGTAAGTAAATGAAACCTGGACCAAGAAAAAACTTGGCGAAGCTGAACATATATTGCCAAACTTCTTTCTAGAAGCTATCCAGCCCAACTGTGTATGAAACATTTCTACAGGCACTGTTGCAAGCCTGAAAGGTTTGAAAGTCTATGGGAACATTCCCAAGAAGGCTGACCTTCAATCATGTTAGAAATGTGATGAGAATAACTGGAAGAACTGATCCAAAGTAGATCAGTACATCACAGTGAAGTTTGCTACAGCATCCAATCCACTGCACACAAGTTGGTGAGAAAGCACAGTCTAAGTAAGTGCAGTAGTTATAGGTGCACATTAGAAATTAAAAAAAAAAAAAAAAACTTCTGAATGAAAGGAATTAACATTTCTTTGAAGGTCTGAAGTATAAATTATAAATATGTTGAAAAGATCACCACATTAGTTATTTTAGATTCAAATCTTAATTGTTGAAAGAATTATGGTTTGGGTGAAAAATAGAATGTATATATGTATACAATCATGTTAATAGGAAAAAGAAATTTAAACTAATATAGTAGCAACTATACCACCAATTTATTTACTGTCCACTGACAACTAGCAGAATCTGTTGTTTTTACAAATGCTGTAATTTACTTAATCCTTACAATAATTCTGAGAGAATAATACTGTCAGCATTTAAATAACTGTTCCCACTTTACAGATGAAAAAATTGAGCACAGCAAGATAAAGAAATTTGCCCATGGACACCATTGATACACAGCAGAACTGTGATCAAACTCAAGGAGTCTTAACACTAGAATTTCTGCTCTACACCATTGTGGTTCATTAAATCACAAAATGCTCATTGCTGGGGGCAGGAGGTAGGGTGGAGATTGCTTGGGGGTGGAGATTATACATGACTTAAAGAAAAAACTTTTATTTTGAGATAATATGTTCATAAAAAATGTAGTTATAAGAAAAACACAGAGCTCCCACCATCTCTATATCTAGATTTTATCAATGTCAGCATCTGTAAAACTATAGTATAATATCACAACCAGCATATTGATACTGATACAAAATACAAAACATTTCCATTCTCACAAGGATCTTTCCTATTACACTTTAAAAAACACACTTGGTTCCCTTTCAACCCTTACCAGCCTAAATAATTTTTAATCCTGGCAACCAGTATTCTGGCTACATTTTTTATAATTTTGTCCATCAATAATATTACATACATTTATACAGTATGTAATATAATTTTGCACTCAGTGTAATTCTCAGTGAAACTGTGACATATATCTATAATCCCAATATCCAAAAGTTTTTGGATGTATCACAGTTTAACAACTGAAGGATATGTATGCTGTTTCCATTTTGGACTATATGGGATAAATCTATGAACATACACATACAGGTTTTTATGTGAAGACAATTTTAACTCCTCTGGTCAAATGTGCAACTGCTGGGTTGTAGAGTAGCTACATGCTTAGTTTGTGTGAGTGTGTTTTTTAAGAAACTGCCAAACTTTTAACATGCCATATAACAGCATGCCCAGCGGCAAAGGATAAGTTATCTAGTTTCTCTACATCTTTGCCATCAATTAGTACTGTTACTATTTTTTATTTCAGTCATTCTTAGAGGTTTATGATGATAATCACATTGCGGTTTTAATTGCATTCCCCTAATAGTTAATGATACTGAACACCTTTTCATGTACTTACTTGCCATGTTTATATACTCTCAGTAAAGTGTCTATGTCTTTGTTTATTTTATTATTGGATGTCTCTGTGGGTCTGTTATGTTTTCAGAGTTCTATATGTATATGTCAGATGCTTCATTTTCAGATGTGGGATATGCAAAAATTTTCTAACAATCTGCTGTAGCCTGTCTTTTCAAAAATTTCATATCAGAATCTTTTGCAAGCAGAGTTTTTTATTTTGATGATGTTGAATATATTAATTATTTCCTTTTACAGATCATGTTTTTGATAGCACATTTAAAAGAACTTCTCGGTTCCCAGATCTCTAAGAAAAAGCTTTGTTGCTTTGTGTAGTACACTTAAGTCTGTGATGATTAATTCTGAATTAATTTTTTTTGATAACTATGCAGTTTAATTTGAGTTTAAGTTATTTGCTTCTGGCTAACAACCTGATGTATCATGATTTTATTGAAAAACCATCTTAAAGGTAAACTGCCTTTACTTCTTTGTTGAAGATCATTTGGACACATTTGTGAACCCATTTTGAGTTTTATTGATTTATGTGTCTATTTCTTCATCTACGCTACACAGCCTTTTTTTACTGTCGCTATAAATCAAGACTTGCTATCCTGTAGACCGATTCTTCCTCTTTAGAAAAGAAGAATGCTGTTTTTCCAAATGTTTTAGTTGTTCTAATTTCTTTATTTTTCTGTATATATTTTTAAGGATAAAACCTGTCTATGCTATCAAAAAAAAAAATGCTGAGATTTTGACAGGCTTTGCGTTAAGCCTGTAGGTTCATTTGGGGAGAAGTGACATTTTTATTATGCCAGTTCTGAAGCTTTCAATCCATGGACAGAGTCTGTCTGTCCATTTATTTAAACTTTCTTTGATTTCTTTCATCATCACTTTGTACTTTGCAGCATACAAAATCCTTCACATACTTTGCTAGACTTATACCAGAGTGGGAATTCTGGAAATAAAAGTGAATTATCTTCCATTTTGAATGCTGTGTTCATTGCTAGCATATATACAACTGATACTTGCGTGCTTTTCTAAATCTTAATGAAGTCAAAAAAATTCTAGAATCTTCATGTTTTGTGATTTTCTATGTAGATAATAATATACTCCTCCAAAGGGGATAGTTTCATTCTCTCCTTTTCAATAATCTTTGTCCTTTTTATCTTTTCTTTCTCTATTATCCTGTCTTGCTAGAACTTCCACCATGATGTTAAACAACTGTGATAAGAGCTTGATTTGTTTCTAATTTTGCAGGAAAGGTGTTGTGTTTTTCACCACTGAGTATAACGAAAGCTATAGGTTTCCTTTTTAGATGCATTTTATTAAGACAAGAGAGATCCCCTCTATTTCTATTTTCCTAAGAATTTTTATCATGAGTGTTGAATTTTGTCAAACACACCATACTGATGAACATGTTCATTTGTTTTTTTTTGTTTTTTGTTTTTTTTTGAGACTAGGTCTTGCTATTTTTTGCCTGTGGAACCACAGGCTCTCATTGCCCAGGGTACCACGGACTCAAGCAATCCCCAGCCTCAGCTTCCCAGGTAGCTGGAATTACATGTGCGCACCACCATGCCCAGCTATTTTTTTGGAACTAGGTCTCGCTACGGGCCCCAGGAGGGACTTGAACTGCGATCCCTAGCCCCGGCCGCTTCATAGGCTGAAGCTTACAAGCACGAGCCACCATGCCCGGCCTGATGAACATGTTTATGTGACTTTTTTCTTTAGTCTCTTAATATGGTCTCATTCAATTACATTGATTAGTCTCATATAATCAATTGATTATGTTTTCAAAGATAGAAATAGTCTTGCATCCCTCAAATAATCACCACTTGATAATGGCATATAATTATTTTCCTATTATTACTGAACACTATTTTCTTATATTGCTATACATTTTTATATCTATTCATAAGGATATTACTTTTTTCTTGTACTATTCTTATATGCTCTGCTAATAATATAATGCTAGTTTTATAAACAATATTAGAGTGTTCTCATTTTCAGGAATAGATTGTGCACAGTGTTAACCCTCTTTAAACAGTTTTCAAGTGAAACTATCCAGACCCAGAGATTTCTTTTCCAAGAGTAATTATTTACAAATTAATTTTCTTTAATAGTTGTAATGGCTACTGAAATTACTGGTTGCATATTCAATGAGTTATAATAGCTTGTACTTCTTGAGGAATTGGTCCATTTTTTCTCAGTTGTCAACGTCATACTTGTAGACTGCTGGCAGCATTCTCTTATTTTCTTTGGATATCTTCATGGTCTTCAGTGATTTCTTGACCACTTAATTCTAATATATAGGTCATTGTATCATCTCCTTTTTGGGTCAGTTTTGCTAGCAGTTCTTCAATTGTATTAGTTTTTTTTCAAAATATCACTTGTTTCAATTAACGTTCCATTATTTTTAATTATCAGTTTAATTGACTTCTGCTCTTTATGAATTCCTTTAACCTATTTCTTCAAGTTTAATCTACCCTTCTTTCTCAAGGTTCTTGAGTTGGGCACTTAAATTGTAGATCTGAGACTTTTCCCTCTTTTCTAACATGTGTTCAGTGATATATATTTACCGTTCACCAATGCTTTAGCTATGTCTTTCTTATTTTTATATGCTGTCATTTCATTTTTATTTAGTTCAACATACTAATTCTTAATTTCCTTTGAGACATCCTCTTTTACCCATAGACTTAGAAGTATGTTTTTTAGGTTCCAGTTTTGAAGATTTTTCTCCTATTTGTTTTTAAATATCCTTGTTCATTTTTTTCACAATATAGAATTTCTATCAAATATGGTTACCAGTTTTCCCACCCTCTATGCACCCACAGTCCCCTACCATAGTTCACCATGTGGTCTCCTTCCCCCTCCCCTGTACTCTCCTCTCCTCAGCTCCCCCCCCCCTCAGATTTTTGTACTTCATCCTTTATTAACATTTCAAGGTATATTTCTTCTAGTCCTTTATTTGACCTTATTTTGCTTTATATTAAATTTTTATAGAGAGTATATACCTTGGTCTTATTGTTCAGTCTGTCATTATCTTTTAGTTACTATAGTTAGTAAAATTCATTTATTGTATTCTTTGACATGTTAGGGCATAAATTGTCCAGTCAGTATTTTTTTTTATACATGCTCTATTTTCCCACCATTTGAAGACACATTGAGGCAATGAGATGAATGTCTATAAGCCAGGAAGCAAGCCCTTATCATATAAATACACCGGGATCTTGACATTTTTCATATTCACAATTTTTTTAAGTTTAGTAGCTTTTAGGCAAAATTACTGGTACATTATTTTCAAATAATTTGAACCTACACATTACTTTGTCTCAGGAATGCCTGCTACACTTTGCTTTTAGCAACACAATCTTTCTTTCTCATTAGTAGACATAATTTCAAAGAAAACTCATTATAAAAACAAAATGCAAAATCCTGATTCATGGTTGACATAAACTTCAAAAATGTTTAAGGTCCTCTATAATAACCAAAGATGATAATGAAAATGGTACTAGTGACACTGATGAACACAAATTAGTACTGTGTAAGTACTGTACATCATTATCTCATCAAATTCTCACCATAATCTGACAGAGGAGATATAATTTTTAATTTTCATGTGCCTTTACAGATATGGAAAATAGAAATGAAAAAAAGTAAACTCATGTTCCCATGAACATAACAACATAAGGAACACCAGCAATGTAATTTTTTGAGTGAATTTTTGCCACCGTATTTTGCAGATTCAGGAAAAACCTTCATCCTTCATTCCTGACTTTAGTAAGCATTTGTCCTTATAAACATCTCAGATTTACTAAGTAGGTTCTGAAAAAGAATGTCTGACACTCAAGTTTTTGTCCCACACTCCCATGTCTTTTACTATAATAGATTACAAAACATATGATCTAATATATATATATATATATATATATATATATGAAAATATTTGTTCAAGCTTCACAGAAATGTAAGCTGTAGTTAAAAAGTATATTTTACACTTAATTCTGTTACAAGATCCTTTCAAATACTTTTTTAGTGTAGAACTATACTGACATAGTCACAGACACAAAGACATATTTATTTGTAGTTTAACTGGCCATTTCTGTTGGTTTGTTGGTTTTTTTAACTGGTCAATTAAATTATGGTGAATCTTAGTACAGAATCATAACAATAAAGTCAAAGTACAGCATTTTGAAGATTGGTTATTATTGGTTAGGAAATCACATTCTCTTAGATTTTCAAAATGATTTCAACTGTGTGTGTGTTTTTTTTTTTCCTTTATAGCAAAGGTTAGTTATTAAATGTTTAACTATATAAGATTTAAGTCTTACAATTTGGAAAGACACTTTCATATCCATTAATTCTCAACTTTGCTCCATGTAAAAAATATTAACCTAAAATGGATCATAAATTTTAGTTAAATGTAAAAATTAAACTGTAAAACATCCTAAGTGAAATAAAGCAAAAAAATGACTGGTTTATGACTTTGGATTAGGGAAAGACTTTTTAGCTATTAACTAAAAGTACAATCCATAAAGAAAAAAAATCGATAAATTACACACCATCAAAATTAAGTACTTCCGGCTCTTTGGAAAACACAGAAAAATAAGAAGGGTGTTACTTGGAAAATATGCTTGCAAATCACAAATATAATAAGGAATTTTTTTCTAGAATGTATGAAAAAAATAAAACAAAAATGAAACTGTTACCCAATTAAGAAAATAGAAGCTAATGATTTACCTATTTTAATAACTAAATATATTCTTTATATATTTATTATAATATCATTTCTATAGACACTATAATTTAGATGTTAATCCTTTAGGGAAATTACTAACCGTATGTTTCCTCAAGCTCTTCAGACTCAATGATTCAGATGATATGTTAATTGCCTTTTTGTACAAGGCTTTTAAAGCATGTAAGAGTCTTTTCAGTGTGTGATCAATCCTTTTGCATTTAATTTTCATCTAGAGCTGCTAGGTAGGGAAAAAAAGAGAGAGAAAGGAAGAAATAATGATATACTTACTCTATAAAATAGACTTCTCCATTTTCGGTATAGGCCATCTCCCAGTTTTCAGGTAGAGGACCTAAATTTTCCTCTGCAGAAAGAGGTAGGTATTGAGGGAACTTCTGAGAAGGGTCCGTGATGGGAGCAGCAATGATGCCACTATTCACAGGCAGTAGTGTTTCTTGGAGAGTGTGTTCTTCTTGGTCACCAGAATCGGCTGTTGAATTGTTGGTGGGGGAAGGGAGGACGGATGAGACAGAGAGAGCAAGAATCATCAAATCATACTCCACATGGAGAGTTCTACATGCACCTTTATTATCAAAAGCCCTTATCCTTTACTAATTACTAGTCACTAACTTTATTCTGCTTTGCTGAGATGAAAGTTCTTCTGAAAGAAAGCATAAAATGATGGAAGAAATTTATTACCTGAAAAGAAAGAAGAGAAAAATATGCCCAAATAATGTATTGCTCACATTCTTGAAAATGTCAGAGAAGAAACAAAATCATGACTCAAACCCTAAGAACTCTTCAACTAAGAAGGCCCTTGAAACATGAACTGAGCATCACTCTCACTCAATAGGTATCATTTAATGATTTCATGACTCGGGATGCTTTGTGGCAAGAAAAAAGTCAATGATGAAAAGACAAATATAGAGGCACTATTGCCATTTTGTATAAATTACCAAAAATATTTTTGATAGTCTGGCAAAGATCAAACACTGACAAATCAAATTGGAATGTGTACAAAAATTTAGACTATTGAGACAGCTATAACATGAGTCAGATTCAAGCCTCTTTCGGAAAAAGTGAGGAGAATGTTCGTGTGAAAACTAAGACAGTTACTCCAGAACAGTATCATGTGGGTGGACTGATTTAATTTGGGTCTTAAAAGAAGGTTCTAAGACATGAGTCTCCTTGCCATCTTATTAACTAAAAAAACCGAGAGGTGATATCATCAAAAGCATCCACAAACAGCAATGTTGACATTCTGGTTGAATTTTTATAAGGCTGATGATATTAAATGTCACTCTCCATGGGGCTTTAAAAAAAAGTTATAATCAGGGAATGTAGTTATCTCCAACAGTAATTCTCCTGTAGGCATTTCTGATTTACTGAAAGCAGAGTGCAGAATAATAAAAGGCTGTTTTCAGATCTTCCACTGGTGAGTAATTGTCAATGACATATACGAGAATGACAGTAACCCAAATGTTGGATGGAGGATATGTTGAGCCTATTAAACAGATACTTCCAACAAAGACTCACTAATGTAGAGGTTGCTTTGTCCTCTCCTGTTTCTACTTCTTCTTGTTCTGGTACCACTACTCAGATACCCCTTGGGAAACCATCCCCCATCCCAGATCCAGGTTATCCAGGTGGGGATAGACTCAAATTCGATCCAAACACATGCAGTGAGCCCAAGTTACAATCTTGAGGATTGACAGCATTCTATCATTCTTGCCTTTGTAACTCGAATAGGCACAGAATCCAAGACATGTCAACAGATGTCAGGAAGTTTTGCTCTATCTGCATCCAAGAGGTGATATCTTGATGCTGAAATTATTCAGCTGATGGGTACTCATGACATAGGTACCAGCAGCCATATTAATATGGCTTGGTAAGACCTGCTTGAGAGTTAAGCCCACACAGAAGAAAACAGAGATGAAAAAAAGATCACCTAATACCCTTGACTGAACTCCTAATTCCACATATTACTTGGTCTCTACTATTGCCTGATTTGCCCTTTCCTATTTAGACCTCAAAAAAGAGTGCACTTGGGTCCATACCCCAAATTTTTTGGCACCACCTTGCGACCTACTGGTGGGTATCACAGCAACATCCCTTTTTGAAATTGTGGGTTCTAATGATTCTAGAACATGGTAGGTTTAAATCCAACTTAAATTGAGACTTCTTGACAACTGACCTTCTACTGTGCTGACCAGAGACAGATGAGGTGGCTCTGGACAGAGCACTGAAGAGGGACAACCAATATGAAGGCAGCAGGGAACTTGGTGCCAGAAACTTAGTACCCAGAATAAACACGGACTTGGGTTTGCAAGACAGCTGATGTTTCAAGAGAAGGTGGAAGTTGGTATTTTTATATAAGAATTTCCAGTTTTCCAATCATAATAATTTTTTTTAAATAATACATTCTATGAGGCACAAGCTAAAAAGAAAAAATATACATGACCACATCATTGGCTCCAAAGCCAGAGTGCCTGATTCTGAATCCTGGCTTTCCTGACTTGGGTGACATAACCCCCATGTATGTGCCTTAGTTTCCTCATTTGCAAAATGTGGAAGACAGTATCTACCTGAGGGTTGTGAGGAAGACTACATGAACTAACTTATGAAGACCAGTTAGTAAAGTGTCTGGCACATCGCACTCATCATCCTCTAATCAAAATTGCGTGAAGTTTTGTCTTCAGGTTAGTTCTGGTCCTCAGGCTATCAATTTGGTACAGATACACAGAAAAGAGATAGAATTTGACATTAGACCATGGATCAAATTATAGTTTTGCCTATTTTTATAGCTGCATGACTTTGGAAGAGATACCAACTACATGAGTGTCTATTTCCTCCTCTATAAAATGGGAATAATGTGGGTGTCACAAAACCTGCATGATTCAATTCATGCAAGGTGTTGGCACCAGACCTGGCACATAGTGCTTGCCCATGAGACCTGATACTGCATATATAAACACCCATCAGTGATCATTTAAGAATCAGAGAGGTGCCAGGGCAAGATAAGATATCTGATACTTTCAATTAAAAAACAAAACAAAACTTGCTTTTAAGGGGAAAAGAGTAATGGCAACAGGCGAGCCACCCATAAGAAACCAGAAACAAACTTGGGTTAGTAGTGAATGTAATTTATGTTTTAAAAGAAGATAGCCCATCAGTGTTCTAAGTTTTCAACAACATGAAAGAAATGCTAGCTTGCTAGGCAGAAGTTATCTTAATTTCCTGGAAGGTGGAAAAAAAAAGAAATTCTTCCAGAAACTAGACCTTACTTGAAATCATTCAAAATTTATTTTTATTTTCTTTTTTAAATCAGTTCACTGAGGTGTGATTGACATGTAAAAGCTAGATATATTTTGTTAATTTTTAATTTTTTTCAGCATTGAGATACAAACTGACAAGACTGATATTTCATGTACACAGGGTTCCTCTCCTTCAGTTAATAATAACAGGAAAGTCAAGAATATTTAAGGTATACATGATAAACTTTGTTTCTTCTTTTCAGAACTTTAAACAATCCCATGCTCCAAAAGTAAGTCCAAAAGTGATAGAATGGGGAAGACTCAAAAATTTGCAATCTCACTAATGGTATCAATCGATATGTTGATTTCAAAAAAATCTTCCATTGAATTTACTAATTAGGATTACTACTGAATCCCAAGAGAGCATGTAGAATGGATTGTTAGAAGACAGACTGGTAGAACACTGCAAAATCAGGAAGGCAAATACCTGGGCTGCTCATCACCTAGGCGTTCTAGGTTTTCAGGGTACATGTGAAAGTGATTTTCAAGTTGTAAATTAATGCAATGATATATTCACTCACAGTAAATCAGAAGCTTCCAAGAATTCATACACACACATATACGCACCTATGAAGGTGACTTTGAGGATACAATCTTATGTTAAAATACATTTCTGAAGCTTTATACATGCTTTTAGAATCATACATTCCTCAACTGTGCATAAACATTCAAAACTTTTGAGGCTCCATATACCTAATAAAGTTGCTTTAAAACACAAGTAGCACAGAGGGTGAGCTTCTGGAATCAGGTTTTCTGGATTAAATGTTGGCTTTGACACTTACTGCCTTTGTGATACTTTCTATAGAGTTCCAGGGCTTGTTTTGTCTGTTCTTTTGTTTCTTTATACTCCACCTAAGTGAAGCCATCTGGTATTTGTCTTGCTCCTTCTGACTTATTTTGCTAGTCCTACTCTATCTTGTTGCAAAGGCAAGAATTCATCTTTTTAAAAAAAATAACTAAATAGTATTCCATTGGGTGTGTTGGGGGGTATGTATGTTACATCTTAATCCACCCACCTGTACTTGGATACTAGGCTGATCTACAATTTGCCCATTTTAAATAGTGCTGCAAAGAACATAGAAATGAACTAGCTGCTTCTGAATTGTGCTGGGTTCTACTAAGATCTCAAAGTTGTCTAATGAACAAAATATTTTCCCAAATATTTTCACTTATTTGTATATATACTGTGTGTTTTGGCCAAGACTGACTTTACCTTCATGAAGCATACTGAGACTGTTGTTTCTCTTCAAAGCTCCTAAAGGGTCCGTAAATTTAGCTACAATTTGTAGAAGATGATCTTAGTGCTTCAGTCCTAAAGTATCTGGGATGATTGCTCATTTTTAAGCTCTGGTAGCAATCATTGCCATCAGTAAGAAGGTGGGCCATTTCTGTAGGAAGTTTACAGCTCTTAGGTCCCCTGCTCTTTTGCCTGCAGACAGGGCAGTGTTATTTAGTCATGTTATTTAAAAATTCTGTGTCTGCTTCAAAAGACTCAAGTAGAAGTCAGCTAAGACCACAGTAATAGCAAGCTATTATAAATATTCTGCTAAATGAAAATTTTAATGGCTCACAGTGTTTCTACATTTGAATATGACATTCATGTCTTTATCCTAGCTGGTCTAACCAGGAACCAAGACCTCATTAGCTACTGTTACTCTGTGCTCGAAATAGCTGGTAGATTGCTATTAGAGAGGTTCTGAGTGCAAAATCTTCGGATTCAGCAAGTTTGATCCACATATCACAGGTTGAGTAATATAAACTATGAGTTAATGTATGAAGATTACCAACTGTCATAGCTATAAACAGGTGAAGGGCATTTAAGATATTTCTTATATACATAGATCTCAAGGCCACTTTTCTCTATGTGCAGGTTATTGGCTTTCTTGATGTCAAGACAGGAACTTGGACAAAACAATCAGGTGCCATTTAGCTTTCATTTATGTGCAGAAAGTAATGATCAGACTGGTCTTAGCACAATGATGATGTGCATCCGAGAGTTTCCCTTTGATGATAAGCTTTTTAGTGGGGATTGTATGGGATCAGATTTTCTGAGGCGTGGCTTCTGGAGAAAGATGAATGGTAATTGAAAATAGGAAAAGTATTAAGACCTATAGTAATTACCCTACAAGAAATTTCTACCAAGAGATCTCTGTAACAGAATGGAGGAGAAATAAATGTAGGCATGCTTCTTGAGAGCTATCCAGCTACTTGGCAGAACTGTTTTATTCCATGTTACCTCCAAGCTCTTGTATCACTGAGCCGGTATCTATGTTTTGGGTAATACCATGATTTGCTCTTTATTTCTCGAAAGACCAGATATTAGAGAGTCAGCGTCTTCTTCTTCTTCTTTTTTTTTTTTGAAACTAGGTCTTGCAATTTTTGCCGGTGGAACCGCAGGCTCTCGTGCCCGGGTACCACAGACTCAAGCCATCCCCAGCCTCAGCTTCCCAGGTAGCTGGGATTACAGGCATGCACCACCATGCCCAGCTATTTTTTTGGAACTAGGTCTCGCTACAGGCCCCAGACAGGACTCGAACTGCCATCCCTAAGCCCTGGCTGCTTCATAGGCTGAAGCTTATAGGCACAAGCCACCGTGCCTGGCCCAGCTTCTTTTTAAAAAGAAATGTTGATTTTATTTATTTATTTTACAATTTGCTTTCATATTTGTGAGACTAGTGTAAATGGGTAACATATTTCAAAGTAGATGAAATCAGTTGATTTCAATACAATATAAATGATGATAAATTTCCCCGAGCTATTTGGTATCACTGGCCATTCTAAGTTGACAAAATGGAAATTTTCAGAGAATTTTCAAAGAATCAATTCTTTGAGCTGAAATTGTTAGAGAATTTAATCAGAACTGGTCATTTTACAGATAAGAGAAGTTAGACAACTACCAAGCTAGACCTACCACCAATAACCAAGCCTGGATAACAGATCTCATTTTCTCTTTTACTCATCATTTCTGACAGAATCATTGGGCTACTGCTTGGATAATAAAGTCATCACATTTTTTTAAATTGTCATATCAGAGAAACTGAGGCTTCTGAGTAAAATAAGCTAACCCCAGAGAGGGCCATAGAATCTGTAGAAAGCATTTAACTAATATAATTTTTTCCCAGTATCTCATTAGACTTCATAGAAGACATAAAACACAGAGTTTACTAATTTTCCCTTTATTGGAAACAAATCTGATACCAGAAAAGGCTACCATGAGAAAGGAAGACCCACCGATGCAGAAAATGAGTAACTGCTCCATATCAACAAAACTAAAATAATATAAAAATATCTAATTAAAAGAAAAACAAAAGAAACAAGGTGGTCTCCCGAGTCATTACATTAACAGACTGGACTGACTCTTTTGCATCTGTTACATTTTGGAACAGTTTCAGGACCAAGAAATACATGAGTGAAATACAAATACTCACGTGTACTATTTCCAAAGAGAAAGAAATAGTGCTGGTTATTACTAATTCCCTTCTGAAGATCTTTTCCTCTGTCCCCCATAATATAATTTGGGTGAAGTCAAAATAGTCTTAAGAAATATTGAAGGGAAAAAAAAAAAAAAGGACAGGGAGTAGACTATCTCCCCCCCAAGCTTTATGTTGTTAGTTTGAATTCTGGTGGCCATCTGAATTCCTCTATAAAACAAATGCCTTAACTCTTTCTAAAAGCCTCCCACCACCCCCATCCCCCATATCTATTGAGGTGATGGTCATATGATTTTACCTGTAAAGCTACTGTTCATTTCAGGAACGTCATCCTCCTCCTCATTCTCAGTGTGGACTATGCCAGCATTTTGCATATCATTGTAGGACTTAGTTCGCTTTGGGGTCGACTGCTTGGAGCCAGACTGAAGGCTTTGCAAGGCATCCGTAGTAATCACTTTCCCACTGACTGGCTGGCTAGGAGGTTTGGGTGTCCCATAATAGTTTCCTAGGTGATAGAGAGACACATTTGCATGTTTTAGAAAGAATACTTTGTTTTTGTTCAAGACTTCACATCCAAATCTTTCAGCACATTAAAGAAAATTTCTTTTTACTAGAAAAGCAGAACAAAGTTATTTCATTTCCGGAATGGGTTAGAAAAGATGTTGATCCTACCCAGCTAGACTGAAGTGATTTCTGAAGTGAAGAGTCAGGTTGCATTGTTTGGGGTCAAAGAACTTACTAGAGTTAAAAACAAAAGCAGTTGTGCTGAATAGCAAAACTTCATCCTCATTAGGTTTGAATTTCAATTGGTTAACTTTTTACATATGTGTACCAGCATCCTGCTGAATGCCATTTAGAGCAAGCTGCACAGAAAATGAAAAATTCATTACTGCCTGCCCCCTTAAAGGCCCACAAAGTTGAGGTCACTGTCCCTTAATAAGGGGACTCCTCAAGAGGGGACAGGGCAATATTTAAAAAAAGGACAGTGAACACCACGTGGCACCTCTTTAACTGAAATGTGGGGTTGACTCTCAGGGTCATGCGGGGTGGGAATAAACTTTTGCCAACTTTTAAAAGCAAACTCTTGTATCATCAGTGGCACCCCTTCTGAGTCACTCTTTTTGATTGCTCATATTCACCTTCAGTCACTTTTCCCAGTATTTGACTCAGATCTGGGTTGAGTATGCCAACCATTTTTGAGAGGTAGATGGGTAGATTTTTACATTTTAGTTTTTTATTTTGATTGGCATGTATATCTTTAATGGGCACTAGAAATATATATATATAATTAGTAAATTATGGTGATAATATAAAGTATATTTGAAGTGATAGAGAAGATTTAAAATGAGAAAGCAATCCTTTAAATTGGATTTTTTAAACTTGAAGTTTAAAAAGACAACTATATTTAAAGAATGAATGAACTGAATAATAGCAGTAGTAACAGTAAGAATTTCCACTCTGAAAACTTGAGTAAAAATACTATTTTTAAGGAAAATTTCAATAATATGCTCAGATATAGAAAAATCATGAAGGTGATTCATGAATGGCCATTCTGAAAACACAGCTTATAATCAATAATATTCAGTGGCTGCCTGATTAAAAATCCCATCTGCACCAGAATGGCATTGACCTTTTCACCACATTGTGTCTTAGAGTAAGCAGGAAAGATATTATATTGAGTACTTCGATAAATCCAAAGAAACATAATTCTACACTCAGTAAAGCAGAATTTTTAAATGATTGCAGAGTCTATACACACATATTCTTCCTAAGGATTTCACCCCACGCCCAACATCAGGATCTAGTTACATAAAACATATTTTACTATACAAGCACAAAAGGGAAAGGAGACAGTAATGTTATTCTGCCTGACTCACATAGGAGATAAGAAGTTTCCTTCCATTAAACTTAAATTTTATCATTAAAATGCACTGACATTAATTCTGATTGTCAACACTATTAATACAATATTTTTAATTAGCAAACTCATGAATATATAGGTATGTGTATGTGTGTGTGTATATATATATATATATATATATAAAAGTAAGTATGTATGTGTATCTTGCCACTCTCTGAGAGTAGTATAACAATTTGTGTTAGCAGGGAAGATTTGAACCCACAAATTAAAAAGCACAGCAGACGAAAAGGCACCATGTTTGAAGTGGAAGGATTCCAGACAGAACCTGATAAGCACAATCTGGAGACTTGCACTCAATCATTACAGTTCTTTCTCAGAAGGTGACATCAGTCTCTTCAAAAAACTTCTTTCATGTTCCAACTTAAGATACATGAATGGAATAGAACCAGCTTGAAGAAAGGCACTGTGTGAGTTTGTCAGTGCTAACACATGCTTAGGGTAGAATCAGCACACATAAGCCAGACTCATACTGTATTTCGCAGATGTGACATCAAAGAGTATCCCATTCCTTCCTTGAAGTTGAAACTAGGCCTATGCTGACTTTTCATTAACTAAAAACAATTAGTGAGGCTTAGGAAATTAAAAAAGCTAAGTACCTCAAAAATAATTTTTACTATGACCAGAAAGTAGAAACAAAGTTTTACTGGGTTTAGTTTTAATTCCTTCCAATCACCACTGTCACACTAAGACATGCCGTATATTTTTGAATTAGATGTTAAACTAAAACCAGTGTTTATAAATAAAAATCTTCTACTGAAATATGACTTACGGTCTTTTATTCATAACTTTATAATATCACTCATTTTCAGTGGTTTAGTCATAATTTTATAATACCACTCATGCTCAGTCTTTTTTTTCATAATTTTATAATATTGCTCATGTTAAGTGTCATTAAATTGAAGTAACATTCATGAAACAATTATCAGTTAAAAATCAATTAAAACAGACATCCTGAGTTTATGACTGAAATAAATGTCTGGAAAATAAAAAATTCTTCCTGAGTGCAGCCATTACACATGGACTTTCTTCAGTTTTCAAGTTCAGGATCTTTCATAGACTAATAAATGATTGGTAGCAGATATCTTGACATAATTACAAATTCTCCTAAACAATCCACTTATTCAGAGTTGTTTCCTGTTCCTAGAAATTAGTTTAAGATTGATTGGAGACAGATAAAGTTGACAGTATTAAGTTGAACCATATGAAATTGCTGTTGCAGAAGACAAACTGTTAGTTATCAGCAACCTCATTTGGGTTAATCAAATATATAGGCAATAGCAGTCTGTAGTGCACCATGGTGGTAAAGAGCTTGGAGGTGACAGCCTGGGATTCAAATGTCAGCTTCATTGACAAATGCTACCCTGGGCAAGTCATTTAACCATATTTTAAAAACTGTTTTCCTCTTCTGTAAAACAGAGATTCTAAGAACATCCAGTTTCTAGGCAGAATGAGATGAGGATAAAATGAGATGGTTCATTTAAAGCCTGCAACTGGTGTTCAAGGCAGCCACTGGTGGGTGGTTTGATAAATGCTACTTAGTGTTGATGGTGTATGATTCTAATCCCTAAAACGAGGCTCATTACACCTTGCTGGGAGGATTAATGAGAAAGTATGTCTGGAGTTCTTGCTAGGGGGAAACCAAGTGCCAATAACCAAAGAATCTTGGAAAAGTTATTTTACATTCTTTCTGGTACATTCTCTGTGAAATGGCAAAGGTGGAACTGTAGCAACCATGTAGGATTACTAAAAAAAAAGAGTGTAATTGTCTTGAAGGCTCCCTGTAAACATAAGATGTTAAATGAGATGCAGTTACTATCCACCTTTCTAGCATTTCTTATTTTCTCATATCACCTACAATCTTCACAGAAAAGTTTCTAATTAGGGAGTTTCTAGTGTTTTTTAAAGATTATGAAATTTAAAACATAATTTGAAAGGGCAATTTTAAAACCAAATAACCAGTATTTTAAAAATGTTTAAACTGAATGCTTCTAATTAAGAACTGGATACACTAGGAAGTGCCACCTGACAAAATACAAGGTTTCCACCAGGATTCTATCTCAAAGGCAATACTGACAAGGTGTGACCAAAACCAACTGGCATGGAACCCATTAACAGGATTAAAGATTTCTGCAGGAAAGGTTTTGCTCCTTTCGGGGTTCTGCCAAGGGAGTACCCCATCCCACAGTGCTCTGAGATGGCTGCATGCAAAGGCAGGGGCAGATAAAGGGGCATGAATACAAGCATGAGCCAGGATGTAAGAAAGCCTAAAACCTCAGGTAACCCTCAGTGGTTTTCCAGTGAAGTGAGTTGGGGTGACCTGGCATTGGGCCCCTGTGATCTTTATTACAAGACAATTCTGCACTCTCTAGTGTGCCAGTTACCGCATGGGTATCCTCTGCCTCTACCCACCTTATTCGCTCTCTCTTCCTACCTTCCTCCAGGTACCCAAGCATTAGTGTGCAGGACCCTTCCCTGCTAGGAAAATTTCCAGGAACTAATCTTTTCTACTCTGGCCATAAGGTCAAGTTCATCCATGGTCAAAACACAAACCTTTCAGAGTATGTGCAAGAGACCCCCTGGGAAAAACATATGGATACCTAAAGGTATTAAGTAAAAATCACTGTGGATTATCATTTGGCAGGCTGCAAGGTTACTAGGAGACATGGGCTTGACTGTCCTGCAATATCCACATTTGCCAGCACACACTTCCTGAAGTGGCTGGGCTTCCTCCCAAATGGGAATATGTATATCTCTGCTGCTATTTTCAGAGCTGGTAACTCCACAGGTCTGGTGGGGAGTAGGGGGGTGGGCAGAGGGAGCTCTGAGGAAGTCACTGCTGGCCCTAATTAACAGGTACAATCTCTGTCTATGACCAGCCCAAGGTAAATATTTTCGGACACACAATGAAAAATTAATGGGGGCTGCAAATCAATTTTTAGAGCTTGATAAAATATGTAAGGAGGACCATAACCCTGTGTTTTAAGACAGAATGAATCAAATCTATTATCTTCTCACTTTGTATAAATTTAGTAATCATTTATGTATTTCCTTATAGGGAAGCTTCTCAATGCCAGACACTATGCTTGTCATTGGAATATAAAGTGTGAAAAATGGGACTAAAACACAGTCTTCAGATTCACTCTGTATGGTATAGTTACCTCAAACTTGTGCAAATAATAAAGTGACATGAAATGCTGATTCTGATTCAGCAGATCAAGGTAGGATCTGTATTCTGAATTTCTGTATTCTGTATTCTGAATTTCTAAAAAGTACTTAGGCGATGGTGATGGTGCTGGTTCACAGTCTCCCTCTGATTAGCCAAAGTAACCGAGGAAGAGAAAAGCATTTTTTGTAGCTGAGGAATCCTGTACAAGCCCAGAGCTGCAGCAATGTCTTCTACAGGGTTCCTGGCTGGTCCAGGATAAACAGAACCTAGAGTCTTCGTTCCTTAGTCTCATGGTTCTTCTATGACTTTGTATGGGAACAGAGGACAGAGATTTGTCTCTTCCTACAGGATATGCTTTTAAAAATAAGCAGGACAGGATAGTAGTGGCCACCAATGGATGGGAATCTAGAGCACGCAATTTAATGGGACAGTGTCACTCTTAAGGGGCCAAAATACTTTCTTAGTGGGGACAGCATACACCTAATGTGTACCACAGATACACAAGACCATCCAGACAGATATAAATAGCTAGGATATTTGTTCCTGCCTTTGCTTCTAGGCTGGACTTACTGACTCTTGGAGCTCTGCAGCTCTATTTTACAATTTCCCTTGTCTGTTTTCTGCTCTGATTCAGTCACCACAAGTCCCCTTATCTCAAATCTCTTGCACCCACTCCCCATTCCTCCCTGTTTATTCCTTTTTGTCTCTGCCTCAGAGTCTATCTCTGACCCATAAATTAGAACAAACCTGCCCTTGTGGTTTCTGCACTGTCAAGGAAATGTGTGCCTCTCTTTCCCAATACCCTTTGCTCTGTCACTGTTTGTTTAATCAGCATCAATCTATACTTATAGAGTATAAGCTCTATGAGGGCAGGTGCCATTTCTCATTTTGTGCACTACAGAATCCTACAGTGCTAGAGACATACTGTCACTCAATAACTCTTTGGAGAATGAGTAAAAGAACAAATGCAGACATGAATTCCAGTCTGGGATTCTGCTCAATACCTATATTGTAGATCCGGTTTTTTAATGGCATGAGTCACAGCAGTTTCTTTTCAGTCCATCAATTATATCTGAGTTATCGTAGACCTACATCACTTCACTTTGCTATTTGCTTGCTTAACTCATGATGGTATCATTCACAAAATTCCCATCACTTTATTTTCACTCTTCCTTTTTATATCTTCCCCACTCCCATGTTACAAAACTATGATTTCCAGGCATAAATGGACCATTAGCCAATGTCCTATAATTATATTTGTTCTTCACAATGTCATTCGGTTTTTAATTTAAGACCAAGAGGGAAACATAAATTAATCATTTTGTGACCCTGAGCAAGGTAAGGAATCTCTTCAGCCTCAGTTCCCATGGTATAAGTTGAAGATAACCTATTGTAAAGGGGTTTTATGAGGATTAAATTAAAAATTCTGTTTAGTGCTTGGCACAATATAACCATGCATAAACCACCAGTGGTCTTAAATTGTTCTTAAAGTTGTGGACAAATAAAAGCTCTAAAGTATAGAAGAGGGTATCGTTATTCAAACATATATATATATTTTTTCACAGAACAGCATTTTAAAAAGTTACCTTTAAATGCATCTACCATATGTCGCTACCCATGTACTCATTTACTCTATTTTTTATTACCAATCTCATGGAAGGAGAAAGATGGCATTAGTCCCATTTTCAAGAGATAATCTGACATTCACACAATTCATAAGTGATGACTGGCACTTGAACAGAGAGTTACATGTACCTATCTGCTCTCAACTCCACGAATCTTTGGGGGTCTCTGAGGAGGGATCTAAGTGAAACTTCCCTTCCTAATCTTTATATGTACAGCCAGTTACCCCTTGGTCACTTTCATTATCAACAGAGAACAATTCACAGTAGAGCCTGCCAATAGAACTTATGGTGACAGCTTCCAAGGTTTGCCAAAAACAGGACTCCAGAAGATCTCATTTTCTTCAAAGACAAACAAGAACTCTCTTCACTCTTGCTTTATCTCTGTGTCCCATAAAGGTATACTCTTGATAGCTGTCTTTGTGCAGACCTTCTAAAGAGCCAAACAATAACATAACTGAATGTTGACATTCCTCTTCCTAATTAGCATGCAAAAATATGCAACCCATAACTCCAATTTGAAATGTTAACACTGGCAAGGTACATCCATGCTAAGGGAAAACCTTTGCAATGCTCAAAGTGTATAACCAGCCTGCTCATCTACCCAGAGGCATTTGTAAAACAAGCATGCTTAGAAGTACCCCTGCTGCATAGTTCATGATTGTAAAGTCTCTCCTAGAGAAGTCCCCAGGGCTGGTTGAGGCAACAACCTGTCTTGCTGGGCCATAAGGCAAAAGGGAGATGGTTCAGCTGATTTATTTTGAGCACCACAACAAATAAATTACCCCAGTGCCACATTAAGGAAGCTAAGCCAAGGAGGAAAGACACATTTATTATTGACTTTCTTACCTTGATGTCCACCTTGATTTCAGAATGAGAAATTTATTCAAACTGCAAAACAGAGATCAATTATGATCTCGACTAATAACTTTTATGCCCTGTGAGGGATGATAGTTAGATGCCTTATATAAGCAGGAAGGAACTCTGTTGGAGGTAATGCAACTGTGAACATCATTCCTGGTGGGGGTGAAGAGTATCCTTAAGGAGAGCCTGTCCTCAACCCCTGACTTCACCAAGTCTTACCCTGTGTTTCTCTTCTCACCAAATTGTAACAGGATCTATTCAGTTATGTAAGACAGGCACTAGCAGTCATCCTACAGGGACTATTTCTTCTAGCCACTTCTTACAATAACCAATGTTACCAAGACAGCTTTCTAATCATATCAGTATTGCAAGATTCAGTGGACTTATCTTATATGGACTATCACCATCACCACTGCAGTCCAAACCTAATGCTATCTTGGATGAACTATAGCTATGTATTTTTGTTAAATTTAGCAGATTAACTTCAGCTCCCGCCTCAAAGCTCACCTGTTATTACTCCACTTTATGGTCTTACAAGTACATTTACTGGTCTGGCATGGTGGCGCATGCCTGTAGGTGGAAGCCTAGGAAGCCATGGCTGGGGCCAGGGATCGTGGTTTGAGTCCCACCAGGGGCACGTAGCGAGACCTAATCCCAAAAGAGTAGCTGGGCGTGGTGGTGCGTGCCTGTAATGCCAGTTAGCTGGGAAGCTGAGGCTGGGGATTGCTTGAGTCTGTGGTACCCCAGGCAATGTGAGCCTGCAGTTCCATGGGCAAAAATAGCAAGACCTACTCTCAAAAAACAAAACAAACAAACAAAAAAAAGAAGTATATTTTGGTTATTTGAATAACGCTCCTTGTACACACTATAAGACCCATGAGGACAATGATCAAATGTGGTTTTATTCAGCATTTCATCTTTAATGAATAAATGAATGAACAAACAAACTAGCAAGAGAGTCTATAAAAGTGTCAATTTCCAAGCAGCAGGCACAGGAAATGTTGGCATCCCCAACCCTGCCTGTGGGATGATGAGATGATGGGACGGTGGCAGTTGGCCAGGCTTTGTCCCCACTTCCCATTAGTGAATTAGACCAGTTTCTCTCTGAATCTCAGTTCTGTCACGTGAAGAACAAAGCTTTCTTGTATTTCCAGCTTTAAAATCCCACAGCCCTGCAATTCTAAACCTTAAACAAATACTGGGTCTAAAAGAGTATTCTGAGAGGTTATTAAGCCTTGAGTTTTATTGGTGTGCTCTACTTGTCTGCCGTATCACGTCACTGAATGTGTCCACACAAGATCAAAACATCTTGCACAGCAACATCTTGGGCAGATTCAGAATTATGCTTTCTAAAAGAAGCTTAGCTCTTACAGATTTGCTTAGCTCTCTGAAGTCTGCTGGACAAGAAGGGGCAAAATCTTTCATGGGTTCACACCCTTCCTTTCAGAGGCTGTTACTACATTGTAAATATGGTAACCATCACACACTATTTAGTCTAAATTAAATTGAAAATTCAGTTGTTCAATCACAATAGCAACACAGGACCCAGTGGCTACTATGGTGGAAAGCTCAGAATACTCAAGACTGCAGATAGTACTAGTTCTGAAGGAGGAAGGCAGGGCTCCTTCCCAACATTCATGGCCCGTGCTGAATTCAAAACTGGGTCTCTAGCCCCTCACTTTAACTCAAGAAATCCTGACAAGCTTCAGTTCAAAGGTCACCTCTGCAGGGGGGCTTCTCCAATGTGAGTTTAGAGGCAGTGCCCTTGCCATTTGCTTCTGGAGCATTTCGTGGACCCTTTTCATGATATTCATCACATCTTCTGAAACCATTTCAATGTAATTACCCTACAGACTATGGGAACACAGAGTGGCTGCCTTGGGGCGACACAGCCTGCATTTGAATTCTGTCTCTGTCTCAGCCTTGCCAAGGGAACTTAGGAAAGGTACCTAAATGTTTCTGCATCCTTGTCTGTATAGTGGGTATTAAAAAAAAATGTACATGGTTAATACGATTGTGGAGGAATTAAATAAGTCGGGCATACAATGCACTTAGACGAATACCAGCACATAGTATACACTGGATCTTTTGCCCTATATATCACATGCCACACCTCAGAAGGTCTAAGGACACGGTTAATAAATAATTGTTGAGATGAGCTCTGTGTGTGCATAGAAGAATGGCTTTAAAAAACTGCACTTCAGATGCAGATCTTTTTTTGCCCACCTGTGACAATGCAGGTGCCTCGTTTTCCCTTCTCTTTTTCTTAACAAATCTGTACTTTAAAGTATATAAAACACACCCACACCAACGAGGGTGGGGTGAGGGGGGGGAACAACACAGACCTGCACTGACAGACACTTATCCTATAGATAGATTCAAAGCAGCACACTGATGTATTTGTACAGGGAAGTCGACTGCAACATTATTTACAAAAACCTCTAAAAAGGGGTGGTGTTTCCTAAATGTCCATCTGCAGGGGAATGACTAAATAAATTATGTACTTTCATATACTGGGATGGTGTGCAGAATTTACAAGGAATGAGGCAGAACTGTATGATTTAACGCAGAAAAATCTCTAATATATGCTAAATGCAAAAGCCAGGGATAGTGTAAAATAAGCAGGAATACAACTGTGTATGCCACTTGCATCTAAGTTATGTGAATATGCAACCTGACTTCAGCTCACCCATCAGAGCTCGCCTGAATGACTCTCAACTATATGGTCTCCTTCATAGATTCTAACATACTTACAAGTACATTTATTTCTGTGATTATTTAAATAAAGTTTCTTAGGAATTTTAATAGTGCTGTCTTATGGGGAGAAGGAGGAACAATTCAGATTTAAATACTCTAAGTTGTTTAGTATACAAAACATTCCATCATGTGCATTTATTTTTCTTCACAAATGTTTGAAGCGTCTTGCTTTAAATAGTGTATTGTGGCTTTAAATAGTATGTTTTATGGCACACTTTTTCCTCACTGGAAAAAAATCTGAGCAGGGAAAAAAAGATGGTGAGTACCTAGGAAGTAAATAAAGATATTTTATTGGCACATCCACTGGTCTACTGACTAATAGAAGGGGGAGGGAATCCACTAGGGTGGCAATTTCGGACCAGTCGTGTGTGTAAATATAAAAGCAAGGCTGATTGAGAGCTTACATGTGTCAGATGCTGTGCTCAGCCCTTTCCAATTATTGTCTCATTTAATCCTACCTATGAGGAAACACTATTATTATCCTCGTTTTACCAAAGGGAAAATGGAGACATGGAGCATTAAGCAACTTGCCAGAGGGCACCCAGCTCCACAGCAGAGGTGCTGAAACTCAGAGACAGACAGGGCCTCAGCCAAGCCTGCATGCTCCTTAGTATGCAGTCAACAGCAGCTGCCCTCACAGGGCGAGGCCAAGGATAAAGGCAGAGGACGCTCTCTAAAGGAGGAGTCAGCTCCATTCCTGGAACACTACCTGGCATTTAATAAAAAAATCCATTTTGCTTTCAGCTTGTAAGAGTCAACATAATAAACTACAGTTGGCTCCAAAAAGGATGAGCTGTTTTATAAGGTGGGGAAATTATATAGCTGAAAGCTCAAAGGTTAAAGAATACTGTACAGTCAAGTAGCTTAAAAATGAAATGGATTAATTCTGGGCCTAACAAAATTTCAACTTCAAATTAACTAAGCCGTATTCAGGCAATTTCATATAAGACAATCCTACATTTTCTGCAAAGCATTTCCCTGGCATGTTAGGTGCAATAATGAACAGGCTATTTCTACAACTTTATGGTTACATCCAGGATCTCCTCCCTGTAGTTCTCAGAAGCATGTGGCTCGAAAGTTGAACAAAGTTGGATTTTGTCCCTGGCTCTGTCATTGTAAAACTAGCTTTACAATCTTGAAAAAATTCCAAAATGCTCCCTGGCCTCAGCATTCCCTTCTGAAAATTTGTTGATAACAGATATTGCTGCTGCAGTAATAAAATCAAATGAGAAGACAAAGTGATCTCACCTATATAGCACTTATAATGCAAACATCTCAATAAATAAATTTATTTTTCTTATTCCTCCCAGACAAACTGTTGTGTAAGTTAAATGATTTGATTTTCATTTTCAACCCAACATTCTGACTTTACCCAACTAGTTGCACTTTAAATCTCTTAAAAAATGGAAACACGTAGTTTTTTTTTAAACTATATGAAGGGATTCAAGCCCCACAGATGGACAAGGCAAATTATTTCTGACACGGACAATTTACTTTCTCCTAACCAAGGAGAATTCACACTTGCTCTATTTTCTTTTTCTTTATCTTTTTTTTTTTTTTTTTTTTTTTTTTTTTTTTTTTTTTTTTTTTTTTTTGAGACTAGGTCTCACTATTTTTGCCCGTGAAACCGCAGGCTCTCATGCCCAGGGTACCACAGACTCACGCAATCCCCAGCCTCAGCTTCCCAGGTAGCTGGGATTACAGGCGCATGCCACCATGCCCAGCTGTTTTTTTGGAACTAGGTCTCGCTACAGGCCTCAGGCGGGACTCAAACCACAATCCCTGGCCCCGGCCGCTTCATAGGCTGAAGCTTACAGGCACGAGCCACTGTGCCTGGCTACACTTGCTCTATTTTCAACCACTTCAAGTTTTAGTACATTCATCTATATAAGACATGTTGAAGAAGTCCTGACATTCACTCAGGCCTCCTCCCTCCCCTCTCATCCTCAGACCTCACTGAATCACTGCTGCTAGTGATTCAGATTCCTTCAGACCACCAATCAACCCAACACCTGCACATAGCTGAGACAGCTGATATTTAGCAATAATGAAAGGAAATGCTCCTGAGATCACAACCAGAAGTTAGATTAACATCTAAACATTGTTCAATATATGTTCACAAGAAAGGAGTAGTGGGTACAAAGACAGTACTCACTTCCTTCCTTCCTATTTACAGGGTATGAAGCAGAATCAGAATGCTAAGATTCATGCTCAGCACCTCAGTGGTAGCCACTTCCTGGAACAGAGGTTATCATCTCCAAGTGACAAAGGCCTGACTGTGTATTTACCTTTTATTTTTTAAGTCCAATCTTTAAAATATCCTTGTGACTAATCAATAAATTCAAAATTTGAGAGATACACATAGTACATTAATGTAACCAAGTTAACAGTCTGACACAGCTAAAAGTATATTAAATTGTTCTGTCTTAAATCATGACATCCCAAAGAGCAGTCAAGCTGGACTTTTGAAAATGTAAATTTAATTTTGCTCCCTACATTTGGCATTGACCTTGTAATCCAATTTTTCAAATCTCATCCGTTAGACATATATTCACCACTGTGTAGTAACACAGAGATATGTTTTTCAATGTAGAATTTTTGAAATTTTAAATTGATAATGGCCCAAATGTTTATATACAAGGAAGCAGCTACATACATTATGGTATGTTCACACAAAGAGATTATATAGCCACTTAAACAAGCAGACAAAGGCTTCATTACTGAATTGTAATGACCCTGAGACATACTAACAAATAAAAAGATAATGGTTTTCCTTCTGTGTACCACTTAGCTGGAATGTTAACTTTTGTGCAAAACAGAGAAGAAAACACACAAAAAACACACTTGTGTGTATACAGACACATGCATGTTGCATTTTACATAATAAAATTTCAGGAGTATAATTTTTTCTAAAAAATACATTAAAAACCAATTAGCAGTAAAAATGGCACTTCATCAAGACTAAAAAAAATACCAATGGTAAGGTGACATTTGTAATTGACCTTGATTTTTCTTGCTCTTTTTAAAACCACACATGCCCATATTAAAGACAACACGTACATTTAAATTAACAAATCAAAACAGAAACTCCTGGAATGAAAAACAAACAAAAGAGCTCCACAAAGTCTTATCTTACGTATCTTACTATTGATACTGCCAACTGTAACCTCCTATAGGTTTTTAGACTTCTCTAGTTCATAAGATTCCTAGATTGTCCTGATCCTGCTGACTTGCCCAGGAGAGAGGCATCCTCATTGCTACCATTCCAACAAGCTCACCTTCATATGTGCCAATTTCCAGAAGAGTCCCGCTCTGTTCGAGGTCCAAGAACTCCTTCACAGTCAAAAAATTATAGTCCACGCCAGGCACTTCTCCTTCTCTGGGAGATCGGGTTGTGCCTGTATCACACAAGACAAAGGCATAAGAAACCATCAGTCAACTAAATAAGAAGCTCCACATGCAGGAGTAATTAAAATAACCTGTTCAGTAAGTTCGACAACCTAAGATTCTGCAGACTTATCTGCCCAGACAGGGACCAGGCAACTTCTTTATAGCAGAACAGCATCCTTTATTCCACCCTCCAGTGCCAGAACGCTTCAAAGAGCAGAAAGAGAAAATCCAGCACAGTTCAGTAACCTGGGCAGTGTTTTGTTGATTTTTTTTAAAGTATTGAATAAAAATGTTGAGCTGGATTTTATACAGAAAACATTCACAATCAGCAGCTTTCAGGACGCTAGCAAATACTAAGATGTTATCCACCTTAAGCTTGGAGCCTAAGGGGTTTATATTTTTATCACAGACCTCAAAATTCTTGTGCTCTTCAGTACATCCGGCAAGTTGCAATGTAATAAGCCCTTTGAAGAAAATGACACCCACTGCATAAACACATCACTAGAGAAATGCGATTGCTCAAGATCTGTGGTTAGACATCTCCTAGGGACTAAAACGCTGGTGCTCTCCATGTAATTAATATGTTTGGTAAAAAGAGGCCACCCATAAATTCTAACAGGAGAGAAAGGACATTGCATTTTCTGGAAAAATCTCCACTTGAATTAATCTGGTCACTTTCTCAGTAACTAGTGAGAATAATAATTCCTCTTATGAATAATGGAGAACACATTCATTTATTCATTATATTTCTTTCCCCCAGCTCAGGTGCTGGGTTGTAGAACTACCATTTTAGCTCAACCTCACCAAAAAAATTGGAAGCAAAGTGGCAGGATTACAGTTTATAAATAAAAAAAAAGAAACAAATGAGAAATGGTTATGCATTTCATAGTAGGAACCTATGTTAAATATGATGGGAGACAAAAATGGGCAAAACACACCATTTCTGCCATTACATTCAAGTCAGGAATCTGATTAACAACAGCCCATTTCCAAGGCACCAACTATTACCAACAGTTTTTTTTACAACAATGTAACATATAAGACTGTTTCTCTACCCCCAGGAACATAATGAGCGTTGATTTCCTCCTATTCCTAGAACTTTAACGTAACTAACCAAATGTATGTACCAAGTGACTCAATCTCCTTACACATTCCAGACTCTGATTACCTCCCTATATGAACAAGCCAATGGTATAAATACAGAATTCTCAGGTGAAAAAACTCAAAACTCGTTGCTTATTTTATTGAGGCTAGATTACATTTTAATGAAAGCCCACTTTGGCTAGTATTCGAAACCTAAGTGTCGTAAATATAGCAAATTGTCCAGAGAGTCTTACACAGTTTCTGAATTTGTCTCTGCTTTGTGTCTACCCGCCTGCCGGGAGGAGGATGACAAGTCCCTCACAACTTTTAAATTTAAATCTCCAACAGCATGGACACAGTAGTACTCCAGAAACAAAGAGCATCATACTGTTGATGAATACGGATCTAGTGTGAAAACTGTGGGCTCACAGACTGGTTCCCCAACTTACAGTCCCATGTTCCTTAACTTCTGTTACTTCATTTCTGTTACTTCAAGTTCCTCATTTGCAAAACAGAGAAAACAATGGTACCTAAATAGTAGATTTGCTGTGCATATTGAATGACCATCTTCCAAAGGACTTGCATCATAATCACTAGCAGATATTATAGCTTAAATTATTGTCTGAATGAAATGAATTGAGAAAACGTTATAATTCAGGTATATATGCATACATATATATTTACATTAGCTTATTTCCTATATGGTGCATTTATTTAGTAAATATCTACTGAGGCCCCAACACAAGCTAGGTACTAATTGAGGCAGTGGAGAAACAATGGTAAATGAGACAAAGTTCCTTCCCCAGTGGCATTTATATTTTACTATGAGAGACAACAGAAAAAAAGATGTGTATGTTAGTTGTATTGAGGAACATATAACTTCAGTGGAAATAGTGCTGTGCGTTATATAGGCTGAAGGATAGGAGAGTATCTTTGAGGAAGGAGGAAATGTGGGGATTAGGAAAGCTGTTTTAGATAAGTGATTAGAAAAACCTGGCTTGGGATAGGCCCTCTAAATTGAGAGCCCTGAAGAGGCGATGAGAAAGCATCCTGGCAGGAGGAGGGCAAACAGCTTTTATGGGAATAAGCAGAGCATACTGGGGGAAAGGCAAGAAGTCAGAGAGACTGTGGCAGAGCAGTGGGAAAGAGGCTGGCAATGAAATGGCTGTGAGTTGGGTTCCCAAGACCAGATGCCAGAACTATAATGTTCAGAAGCAGCACCATGGAACAGATATTGAAATGGAGGAGATAGCCCACATGAATGAGGAGGCATATATCCCAGTGATGACAAGAGTTTGGAGGAAAGGACACCTTCTCCTCCACCATAGGAAGTGCCACAATAATGGAGCCTGGAGAACCATGCCACACACCTGCCCTACAAGAGGTTATTGACATGCTTGGACTAGCTATCTGTCTCAAAGTTACTCCTGGAAATTTAAAAGCAGCATGGTCTGCCATGTCCCAGGAGCACAGATCCTCACCCAGGAAAAGTATATTGCTTCAGAAAAAAGGGAAGAGACCAATGGGCCAAGCATTTACCAACAACTTGCAGCCAAAGAGGATATGGATGACAAGAGGAGAGGTGGGGGGTAGGGATGGAGTGGGCCATACCCAAGGGGATCAATAAGTATACAAATATGACTGATGTATGAAAATAAGAAAATAGTAATAAAGACATTCTTTAAAAAAGAGGCTGGAAATAAAAGCAAGGGCCTCATTATATTGGCCACAGAAAGCACTTCCTATTTTACTTTCAGGGGCGACAGGCGGTCATTAGAGGGCTCTGAAAATAGGGATGCCATGATTCATTTTTTGAAAGATTATTGAGAAATTTTTCAAAGTTTATTTACAGAAAATAGAAAATGGCCAGAGTGGCAGGGAAAGGTGGGTAAAACAGAAGTGATCAGGTGGACCTATCATATCTAGGTGAGAAAAAATCAAGGCATGAACAAGAACAGTAGGACAGAGGTGGTAAGAAAAGAGAATGCAAGCTGGCACTAAGAAAATGAGGACACCAGGCTGGCAAGAAGCAGTTTTATTAGTACTGCTACTGACTCAGTTGATTCTCATCCCAAGGTTGAGTCCCCCTAACTAGAAAGTTAAGGGTTAGGCCAGGCACGGTGGCTGATGCCTGTAAGCTTCAGCCTATGAAGCGGCTGGGGTTAGGGATCGCAGTTCGAGTCCCGTCTGGGGCCTGTAGCTAGACCTAGTTCCAAAAAAAATAGCTGGGCGTGGTGACGTGCACCTGTAATCCCAGCTACCTGGGAAGCTGAGGCTGGGGATTGCTTGAGTCTGTGGTACCCCAGGCAACAAGAGCCTGCGGTTCCACGGGCAAAAGTAGCGAAACCTAGTCTCAATAAAAAAGAAAGAAAGAAAGAAAGTTAAGGGTTTATATATATTTTATATGCTCTGAGTGGGCTATCATGGGTGGCAGTACACAGCCCGACGTGACAGAAGATAGACTGAGAAAGCGAGAAAGAGAAACTGGGCTGCATACAAGTAAATTGAGTCCATCAGTTATGGGTTGTTTATCATGGGTTTTTTATCTAGGACCCCTAGGTTCCATTTATTAAGTAACTGTACTTCAGCATATTTCAGGCTATGATGCTTCCCTTGGTCATCCTGTTTCAGTAAGACTCCTATTACAATTTTTTTTAAAATAATATTTGGACAGAAAAAAATCTGACAATTCATCAGCCAAACTAGATCTATATTTAGAAGTAGAATCTGCTGATGAAGTGGACATAGTGTGTAAGAAAAACAGAACAGAAATTGCCATCTCATTTTTGGAATTGGATATGTGGGTTGTGCCATTTACAGAGATCAAGATGGGGAAAGTAGTTTTGGATTAAGGGTTCCTTTTATTTGACACACAAATCTTGAGATGCTTATCAGACACCTAACTGTGGTGAGCTGTAGGTTGCAGAGAGGTCTGAGAATCAGAGTGGAGGCGGAGACAAACAGGAGAATAATTAGAAAACCACTAGCTTGTGAGGATAAGAGGCAGAAAGTCATCATCTAGGGAGAGAGCACTGAAAAGAAGCCAGAAAACTTAGGTTGCAGAGTTTATACATTTTAGAAATTGGGAGAAGAAAGAAGATTCTCGAGGAGACTGAGAGGCAGTAGTCAGTTCCAAAGCAGGACCAAAGGCAGAGGGTGTGATGTCTTGGAGCCAAGCGATAAAGCTATTCAGCCAGCTATTTGAAAACACAAATAGTCTACATCGTACTAGGAAATTCCAGTGCAGAGCAAGAATAGAATCTCTTTGAAATGAGCTATGAAAGGATCTATGATAAATATATTCTATATGGCAACTTAGACACAACCTCTACACCAAAGCCTATTTACTGAAGTCATTCCCTCATTCCACCTTCCAAGATAAGGATAAATATTACCAAACAATTTACTGGATATTCTGTCTTCCCCAAAAAAGGCAGTATTGATTTTATTTCTCCTTCTATAACCACCTTATCTTTGCCATTTCTTTCAACCATTTTTCCAGAACAAATTCGTCATATTTTAAAGACAACAATCACACCCTCCCCATTCTAATTTCCTAAAGAGATTAAAAATAATCAGCAACTTCAAAAATGCTACATTTTAGAGGACACATGAAACTAACAGATCCCACTTTCTCATGTAAATAAATGTTTAGAGTGACCTTTAAGCTGCTGGGAAGGGGATGAGAAGTGGTTCAGTCTCCACCCACAAAACCTTCAGGGTTTATTACCCAGACAAAATCTTTCCACTCTGCAGGCTAGCTGGAGGTTTACTCCCAGCTATCCTCCAAGCAACCAGCCCTGGGTCTGTGCCAACAAGACCAGGCTCCATTCAGTGACTCTAGGGAGAAAAGGGCCTGGGAGGGGACCACGCCTCCTCTTTTCTTCCAGTAGAATGACAGGCTGCTGGCTGGACACACGCCTGGCAGATGGCATTTCAAAGGGTTTTCAGGAGCCATCTGGGGTGGGTACAATTATTACAAACCATGCTCCTAACAAAGCCAGAAGGGTTACTTCCTGGCAGAAAAGAAGTAAAACAAATTCTATCATGTTTTTCAGGGACAGTGTATTTAAAAAAAAACAAAACAAAAACTACCAGACTGACATAATGGGGTTTTCTACAGCCCCCAACACTGCCGTCTGCTTCTCCAGGTAGACAGCGGGCCAAAATATCTTGCATTACCACCCTTGAGCAAATAAACACAACATAGACCTCTTTGCCTTCAAGAAGAAGACAAGACATTATCAGATACTATGAAAAGATTAATAGCTTCCATTTACTGGGTGCTTACTTATGTCACAGGCAAGGTATTAAGCATTTAATCAATACTATTACATTTAATCTTCAAAAGAAACATGGACATTAGGACTATTCTTATACTCATTTTATTAATGAGGAAATTGATACCCAGTGAAGTCAAGCTACCTGCCAGGGTCACGTAACAAATCAGCTGGCCTGGGATATGATGCGAATGCAGACAGTCCGGCTTTGGTGTTCCTTGCGTCTAAACCATCACTGTCCAGAAGAACTTTCTGCCCAAACGGAAATATTACAGGTTTTTGTTGTCTCACATGAAAGCTCACCTTTGACCACATGTGGTTACTGATAAGTGTGACTAAGGAACTGAATTGAAAATTGTATCTAACTGTATGATATTAAATGTGAATAGCCACATGTGGCTAGTGGATATTGAACTAGCCAGGGCAGTTCAACAAGGTAAGATGTGTGGGTTCCTGCACTGAGTGATGTCTAGAACTATGTCCCCCAAATACTTGTAGCTCTCAAAATAATAACAAGACACACCCTTATATTAAATAGCAGAAACCTTACATTCATACAA
Source organism: Uropsilus gracilis (assembly GCA_004024945.1). NCBI lineage: Eukaryota > Metazoa > Chordata > Mammalia > Eulipotyphla > Talpidae > Uropsilus > Uropsilus gracilis. Next base: position 151,807 of record PVHY01001289.1, read on the forward strand.
GAAAATCTTCCTTTTAAGAAACACTTAAAAGCTTTGAGAAACAATGCTGTCAAATTATGTTTATAATATTCTGTGTGGTTCCTATTGCCTGTGCTCTTTTAGGAAGAAAATCTGCTCACATATTTCTGGCAGCATGGCTTGCAGCAAAAACAAAAACAAAAAGACCAAAACAAAAGCAACCCTCCTAACAAAAAAAATTGTGTCTGATATTAGGGGAAGGAATGAGTGAAAAACGTAGATTCACCCTCAGGAATACATTTTTACTATAAAGAACACTTAACTCTACACAATATTACCAGAGGAAATGTCTATTGGTGTGTAGTTGAATGGTACAAACAAGTTATAGAATAACATGTAAAATATCCCTGTACTTCAGTGGAAAATTTAAAAGGAGCCCTATGAAGACTGCATGCTTTATGAGTTGAGTGGGTGGAACAATAAGAAACCTTTAAAAATGGGAGGGCAGTTGGAAAAATGGGATGAGATGAAATGATCATTTCCTTCTTTGAATACCTCTTACACTCTGAACTGTACCAGCAGTACAGTTTGAAGAAGGTGATTATTTGAAGAACTTTAAGAGACCAGATACTTGGGCATCCTACTCAAACCCTCAAAATTAACTGAGTCCTTTGCCAGGCACAGTGGTGCATGCCCTTAAGCGGCAGCCTGGGAAGCCGTGGCCAGGGCTAGGGATCGCAGTTCGAGTCCCGCTCTGGGCAACGTAGCAAGACCTAGTTCCAAAAAAATAGCTGGGCATGGTAGTGTGCGTCTGTAATCCCAGCTACCTGGGAAGCTGAGGCTGGGGACTGCTTGAGTCCGTGGTACCCTGGGTAATGTGAGCCTGTGGTTCCACAGGCAAAAACAGCGAGACCTAGTCTCAAAAAAAAAAAAAAAAAAAAAAAAAAAAAAAAAAAAAAAAAAAAAAAAAAAAAAAAAAAAAAAAAAAAAAAAAAAAAAAAAAAAAAATTAACGGAGTCCTCACAAAAATGTAGGCTCTAAATGAATCTAAAAAACAATGTGTCCCAATATTTCCCCTCTCATAAAAAGGCAGACTACTCCAGATGATATCTACGCTAGGCTGTTCAGTAATACACACTTTAGATAAAGCTGAAGAAATATACTTAGTTTTGCTTCTTCAATCTGAAACTGCCTATCACCTACACAGAGTCTGTTTCAAGTATTAAAACACCAAACAATGGATGTAGTGACAATCGTCCTTCAGAGGGTGAATAGGTAAGAAATAATTCTAGGGTGTGAAACTGCAGAAAACTAGCAAGAAGTCAAGGAAATCCTATGTTCACAAAGAATAAAATCAAGAAGTCAAAGAAGAAAATTAAAGTCCAATGTCAAACGAAAAAAGTAAAATGCCAGTAAGATTTGCTAACTCTTTCTGTCACCAGGTCGTAACTTAACAAATTAATTAGAGTTGTGCCCTAATGAATGACTCAGGATGAATTAGCAATGCCCCTTAAAGTTCACTTCTTGAAGACTGAGTGGCTACTTGCTTCTTATGCACATTTTATGCTTCATAAACTTTTAGTGTACCTGCTTCAGTGACCCTTGCTAAGGAAATCAGAAAGTGACCTGATATATCCACAACCATGATAACTGATAGGAAACTGAATTTAGAGCTCATCTGCTCTCTTCTGCTTTTGGAGATCTCTTGAAATACCCAGTGGAGGCAACAAAAAAAATTGTAGTGATGAGTCACTGATAACACTGCTCCCTACTGCTAAGTATTTCCAGCACCATCAGGTTTCCAGGTAAGCCATCACACAATATCTGTCAAGGGTTCTCAATGCCATTCTGCTGCATGAAGAATCTCTGTCCTACCAAAATCAAACATAACTAACTATCTAGTGATTTCACTGCTTATTAATCTGGGGCCTGCTTGTCAAAGCCTAAGATGACTAAAAATAATTATAGTCAACCTCAACTGCCTCTTGGTTAGGAAAAGATCATTTTCTGTAATAAAACAATTCTTCACATAGCCAGAAATTAGGTATCTGGAAATCCTTATATTGTTGATGAGAATGAGAAAATAATTGAAATTTTTGGTTAAATACACTCAGTCATCTACCATTCAGACAATTTTTGCTCTATCTCGGGACCAGCAATACTAGTTACTGCATATTTTCCTTTCTAATCAAACTACTTTAAAAAAAAAAAAACTTAAATATATTAATGTAAAAAGGAAATGCCTATCTACTATACACCTATTGAAATCGTTTTTAAAAAAAGTCTTATAATACCAAATGCTGACAGAAAATATGGAGCAACTAGAACGTTAATGCATTGTTGGTAAGTAAGAAAAATGACAGTCACTATAAAAAATTTGTCAGTTCGTTAAAAAGATAAATTTGCTATTGATCCAACAATCACATTCATAGGTAATTATCTGAATAAAAATACATGACCACACAAAACCCACACATGATGTGTATAGTAGCTTAACATATAATCACCTCAAAGTAGAAAAAAATCTGAATGTCCTTTGATTGTTGAATGTGCTACATCCCTATAATGAAATATCAGATAGTGAAACTATAGCTGTACACAAAACCACTTGGTGGGTCCAAGTTCATTGTGCTAAGTGAAAAGAAGTCAGATGCCAAAAGCTGTATGCTATGTAAGTTCATGCATATGATATTCTACAAAAAGCAAAACGTACTGACAGGATCGACAATATACCAGCAGTGACCAGATGTGGGGTTGGAGTTGACGACAAAAGGCAAGCACAAGGGAATTAAGGGAAAGAGGCAAGATCAGCAGGCATAACTACTCTGCCTTCTATTACTATGGTGGTTGAATAACTATACATTTCTCAAACCAACAGAACTATATACCTCAAAGGGGGAGTTTTGCTATTTACAAAAATATTTTTTAAAATAGCATTACCTTGGATGAAAAATCAGTTTCGCTGTCATACAGTAGAAGTAACTAAAATAAAATGTGGCAAAGACAAATGTAGTCATCTCATGTTCTCTAAAGGCTTATTATTAGGCTCTGGGCCTAAGGTCTGCATGCTCTTACTACAAAGTGAGATTATCAAACATTACAGAAAGCTGTTAGAGACCTACTGGCACCAAATTGAGACTTTCTCTCTCTCTCTCTCTCTCTCTCTCTCTCTCTCTCTCTCTCTCTCTATATATATATATATATATATATATATATATATATATATATATATATATATATAAAATCTTTTGCTCACTCTTGGATTAAATGTTCAAGTAGCATATAAAACATTGTGTAAAGCCATCTCACATCTAGTAGTTTGGGAATCACTGGAACTAGGCTTCTGAAATATGGGAAAACATGGAGACAGAGGTGGGGACTTGAGTTGAGAAAACCAACACCACCACCACCTCCCTCAAAAGAGAGATACCAGATTGGGTTGTTGGGATGTTAGAGAGACTTGTCTGTATCATTTGCTATGCCATGGTCACAGGGTTGATCTAGCTGATCTGACTGGCTAAGTGGGTATCTTCTTCTTCCACATGATTCCTCTGAGGTAGTGTCAAAGAAGGCAGCCTACCCCAAACAGAGATGAACCATTCTGGATCAAGGATACATAGTTGTGCTAACCTGCTAGAACCTTCAAAGAAGTGCTTAAATATTTAAATTTTTGAATTTCTCCAAGCCTTCCTTCCCTCACCTATAGGTGAGGATGCACAAAATCAAAATATATGTATATATATATATTTTTTTTTTTAAAAGAAAATTAAAATTTTAATGGGAAACAATAGAATCTATAGCTCAGGATACTGTTAGCACCAAATGAAATAAGGTCTCTGCGGACCTCATCACGGGGTCTAGCAAGTGGAAATATCTGAAATAAACAAGAAGTTGTTAGCTGACTTTGGTTGGACTAATTTAGAAACTGGGATGCAAATTCCAGTAACACTTGAAAACTCCTTGAGATATGCTCAAGGAGAAGATTCTCGATGCTTATGACTTAGATACATATTATTTTGTGTTCACAGAAAATACCACGATGTCAAACCTGCAGTCTTTGGATTCCAGCCTTCAGTCAATGCAATCATATTTACTCTGCCAAGGCATTTACCTAGCTACTTACTCTTTCAATCATCTCTGCTTCAAAATAAAAATGGAGGGAATATACACCCTACAGTCAAGCAATCTTTATGCTTTCACCCTGTGGGGAAAAGTTCTGCCTCCTTGGCACTGATTCATGAAAGATCTTGTCCTTTTATCACTATTCCAGAAACACAAATCTCAAGGCATGCCTAACTGCAAACATTTTTTCCATGAATAGATGCTTTTTTTTAAGGCAGTTTGATGAATCACAAAGGAGGATGTAAATCTCTGTACTCCCCAAACAGACATTTGGAAATGATATATCCATAAAACTGATCATATTTTGCAAACAAAAGGTTGTGGTGCCTTAACCAAAGCTACAGGAACTCAAATGTGGAGCCACTGGACTATGTATTGCAGGTTACTTTTCTGTTTTTTGTTTTTTTTTTCTATTAAAAATACTTTACTAACACTTTTCTATTAGTAATATTATCAACTAACATGAGGTATCTGTAGAGAACTGAGGACAGAAGACCAAAGGACCTTTTTAAAGAGAGCATGCATACATATTTAAAACAAGCCCACTAAGGTTCCTGCCTGGAAAAGGAGATTTACATAGATTTTTCAAAACTGTGAGGCAGAAAAGAAATGAACAGGAAGCATTAAAGGGGAAAAAAAACCCAAAAAACAAAAAACTAGAAAGAGGAAGCACAAGGATATTCCATTATATGTAAATGCTCACAGTACTTTGAATTGACTTATTCCATGATTAAAAAAAAAAAACAAAAAACTTTTGAGGTAACAATGGTTTACAATGTCTAGATTCAGAGATAAAGGATCACATCTCCGGAGGTATGTTAAAATATGTTACCATAATTTCTAAATTGTTAACCTGCATATTCCAGATACTAAGGAAGGTGAGTGAGGGATGTGATCAAACAGATGCAGGTACTGCCCAGGAAAGCTTGAAGTGTGTGGGGAATATGAAAAACAGGTAATCACTCTAAGAAACAGTAAGTAATGATCTCAAAGTGACAAGTGTTGGTTGAGATGGTCACTGAGTTATGGAAGGGTGAAAGAATTTGAGGTTCAAATGGGGTGAGGGTGTCAGAAAAAGACACAGTGAAAAGAGAGATACAAACTCTTGATACCAGTCCTCTCAGATGAGACAGACTTGTGCACGTATAAAGGTCATAAGTGATTATGAATGTGTTCAAAATGTCAGTTACTGTCACTGCGCATCATGCTCATGCACATGCCACGCCAGTTGTGATGTGCTACCAGCAGAACGAAGCTGAGGAGGTAAGGTTTGTCTTCAAGAAACTTCGGATCTCATGAGCCTGTGCCCAGTCTGAATTGATGCCTCAGTATAATTAGGAAAGCAACTGATGGGCTTGAAGCAGCATATCAGTCCTATAAATACACCATAAAATAAAAAGAAATAAAGAAGGTTAACCTAGTCCTACAGCATCAGAATTAAAGTTTTTGGGTTTTGTTTTTTTTGAGACTAGGTCTCGCTATTTTTGCCCGTGGAACCACAGGCTCTCGTTGCCCGGGGTACCACAGACTCAAGCAATCCCCAGCCTCAGCTTCCCAGGTAGCTGGGATTACAGGTGTGCACCACCACGCCCAGCTATTTTTTTGGAACTAGGTCTCGCTAAGGGCCCCAGGCGGGACTCAAACCACGATCCCTAGGTCCGGGCGCTTCATAGGCTGAAGCTTACAGGCACGAGCCACCGTGCCCGGCCGAGAACTAAAGTTTTGAAGCTAGATGAACTGCTTAATTCTCCATTTGAGGAAATCTATAAATTGCATGTTACATCTTTACTTTGTAAGGAAGGCCTATGAAGGAGATCACAAAGGCTACAATAATTAAGTATGTGTGTAAACCTGACTGGATTAAAAAATAACTAGAAAAACATTATTTCTAGGGGTGGCTGAGAGAGTTCTTCTGGAAGAAGAGTGAGAAAAACAAAACCCCCACCAATGTGGCTGGGCCTCATAAGCCAAATTTGTGGGGGCCTAATTGAACAAAGAGGTGCTCTCTGCCAAGCTCAGACATTGGGACTCCTGACTCTAGGATTTCGGGGTGCCTCATGAAGACTTACACCATTAATTCCCTGGATTCTTAGACCACTGAACTACCAGGACTCCTGGTCCTCCTGCTTGCAGACACCACACTGTGGAATTTCCTTCTTGCCCTCCATAATTGTGTCAATTGATCTTTTTGAGATGCATGACTTTTGACTAGTTGGGCATTCTTTCTCCCCAAACCTCCCAACCACAGTAACAAAGCCTACAACCAATACTCTCATCTTTTGATCCTGGCTCAGAACACGGAATACTCAATAAACATGTCTTGAATGAAATATCACAAAGCTTCTCAATTGAAGGTATATAAAGACAATTACTAAATGTCAGTTACAATTCTCATGTTTGGGATCAGAAGATTCGATAGGTCCACCCTGCATTTAAGAACAGTGTGTGAGGGGCACACACCTCCTGTTAGAAGGAATCACCTGAAAGGCTTGAAAAGAACTCAGCAGTTACTCCTTGTGTTAAAGAGTCAGAGAAGTAGCCTAGATAGCAGACTTAGTTTTCATGAGCCTACTTCTAGTTTTTCTATCCACAAATGTGACTTGGGATGAAGAGAAAAAAGATTTGATACCAGTATCCAGGTGAACATCCATGTCAAAGATATTTCAATGACTGTTCAAATTGCCACTGTATCATTTTCTTTCTGGCCAGGGGTCTTGTATTATAAATTTGAACATGTTAACTTTCAAGGAGAACCATACATGTCAAGACCTCTGCGGACATGCTGAGTGAATCACACCATGATACAAAGACAAGATTTTTATTTGTTTATGGAAGTCTTGGGCAAGAGATGACACCCAATAATAAAACAAAGGTAGCAACTCAATGGAAAGCGCTGGTAAAGAAAAATCAGGTTCTAGTTCTAGCTCTGCCACAAAGTGAATTATGTCATCAACCTTAGACAATAGCTTTTTTAATGCACTCAGTGTCCTTAGTTATAAAACAAAAAAGGAGAACACTGCCCTGACCACAGCACAGAATAATTATGATATACAAGTCAATCACCATGCAAGGATATAAAGCCCTTGAAATTTTTTTTCCCAAACCATTCTGATGTAATAGCTTGATGACAAAGGAAAAAGAGGATTACCAGGTGTGAGAGGTCTTGGAAGAAACCAGAGGTGCCTGATCTGAGAAACAATGCTGAAACAAAACAAAAAAATCTAGGTAGAATATTGAGTGACTGAACGGGAATCACAATGTAGCTGTCCGTAACTCTGTAGCAGCAGAATAGTGCAAACCACTTAAATAAATTCTGCCATGATGCTGGGCCCTGTACAGACCAAACATCTTTAATGTTCTTGAGCTTTTAGGAACTTAAAATTTCTTTCATAATAAACAAGAACAATAGTTATACTTTATAGGCATCATCTCAGCTAATCCTGTAACAATCCTATAAAGCAGATATGATTATTATTCCCACTTTACAGATGAGAAAATATGAAAAGAGGAAATGACTTACTAAATGTTGCACAGCTGATCAGAGGCAGTCAGTACTTAAAACCAGGATTTGCCACAGAGAAGTGAAAACTCCTGTACACAAAAAAGACTTTGGGCTAAGGGAACAAACTGGGAGGCAGGGAAGAATGGAGAGGAACAAATGAGTTTCCACAGCTAAGGTCGACTAAATCATTAACTGTCCTCCTCAAACAAGGAGATGGGAGCAATGGTTGAGCACGATTTAGGGTGCCACTCCTCAATTACTTGCCTGATCCAAACCCCACATTCTCAAGAACTGCATCTTCTTACCTTTTAATAATAAATTAGTCCAGAACTCATTAAATGGGAAAGGCAAGTAGTAATTTGAGCCTGAATATCAACCATCCTTCCTTTTTGTGCAGGGAGGAAACTTTGGCACATATGAAAACATGTAAAGTCTACATGCATTAAAAACAGGAAACTGAAAACGATCAAGCTGTCACAGCTTCATTTGAAACACTGAGCATGCAGGAAGAAAAGGATAAGAATCACCAACACTAGACATACATTTATCAAAAACCATTTTTGTTCAGGAAGGAATTCTGGAGTCAGTAATGTTAAATCCTAGTGTTAGAGCTGTCTATGATAAAGAGGGATTACATCAGATAGACCTTCTCTATTATGATGGGTGGGTAATACTTTTGCTTTCTCTGAGTTAATTATAGTAGTTGTTTGTATAAAATGGAATGAAATAATTCCAACAATTTCAACCAGATAATTTCAAAAGTATGTGAATATAAATGACTACTTTGGTAAAAAGCTGTAATTAATTAAGAATATAACTTTTCCATAAATGTGGATACTTTGCAACTCTAGTGTAACTATTATCAACAACTTTATTTCTTACATTGACAGTAAAATCAGGAGTGACTGCTCAATTGGCACATGGTCTCTTTTTGAGGTTGTATAAAATGTTAATTTAGATAGTTTCAATAATGCACATTTCTAGCATTTAATAAAGGTGAATTTTTATGGTATGTGTATGGCATGTGAATAAAACTGTTAAAATACTATCACATTGCAGCGAAATAGAAAACTGTTTCTGTCCTCAAGGATATTACAATTTAATAGAGTTGTTACATTTCCATGACTAATATATGCATGTTATAAGAATTACAAATTTTACACTATCATTTCACGTCACTGGTAAAAAATTTTGTAAGATTTGACAGCCATCTATGACAAAAATTCCCAATAAAATGAGTGAAGAGGAATTTATTTCAACATAATAAAGGCCAGATATGATAAACTCACAGTCAACATCATACGTGGTGAAAAAACTGAAAGCATTTCCCCTAAGAGCAGGAGCAAGACAAGAATGTCAGCTTTTACCAGTATTGTTCACATGGTATTTGAAGTCCTAATCAAAGTAGTTAGGCATGAGAAATGGGGAGAAAAAGGAATCTAAATTGAAATAGGAGAGAAGCTATCACTCTGCAGATGACATGATATACATAGTAATACAAGATTCTAACAAAAATTACTAGAAAACTAAAAAATAATGTAATAATAAAAACAAACAGTACAGTGACAAGATATATAATCAACACACAAAAATGAGCTATACAATGTATAAATGCAAAAGTGAAATTAGGAAAATAATCCCATTAAAACTGCACCAAAAAAGATTAAATACATGGTGGGAGATATGTAACAAAGGAAGCAAAAATCTTTACACTGAAAATTGTCAATCACTAAATGCAAACTAAAAAATCAACAAATGTTCATGGATTGAAAGAATAAAAATTCTTAATGAGGGCATATTACCTAAAGCAATTTATAGATCCAATGATAATCTATCAAAATTCCAATGACATTTTATGGAAATAATTCTAAAATTTGTATGAAACCACAAAAGGTCCTGCTTAGCCAAAGAAAAGAAGGAAAATGTAGCATTACTGTCCCTAACTCAAACTGTACTACATAGTAATCAACCAGTTTGGTATTACAACAAAAATAGAAACATATAAGCCATTGAAATAGTCTGAAAAGTAAAGTCATATAAATAACAGCAGTTAATCTTTGGCTAAGGAATTATGACAACGCAATGAAGAAAGAACGCTTCTTGAACATATGGTGTTGGGCAACTTGTTAAAAAAAGGGAAAAAAACTAGATCCTTGCTTAATTTCATACACAAAAATTAAATTAAAATGGATTAGAGACTTGGATATCAGTCTTTGGATTGAAGGCATTAAAATACAATATACATAGGCGATACACTCCTGGACACTGACTACACAGATGTATTTGGAGATGCATCTCCAATGGTAAGAGAAACAAGAGCAAAAATAAACAAAGAGAACTATACCTACCTGAAAAAACATCATGATGAAGAATTCACCACAGAAATAGAAGGGCAACCTACATACTAGGAAAAAGATATTTGCACACCACAGATTGTAGAGCTAATTTCCAAATACATAAAGAACTCATTCAACTCAACAAAATAGCTCAAAAACCCAAATAAAAAATAGAAGACCTAAATACACATTTTTCCAAGGAAGGCATTCAGATTGGCCTATTAAATAATGCCTACTGTCTCTTATTATAAGAAAAATGCAAGTCAAAACCACAATAGGATACCACCTTACCCCTATGACAACGGCCTATATCAGAAAGACTAGAAGCAACAAATGTTGGTAAAGAAGTGGAGAAAAAGGAACCCTCCTCTACTGTTGATGGGAATGTATTTGATGCAGACTATGGAAAACAGTATGGAGATTCCTAGAAAAATTAAAATGAAAATGCTGTATGACCCAACAATACCACCGGTAGGCATTTACCAAAGAATATGGAAATACATACTCCCGTGTTCACTGCAAAAATATTCTCAGTAGCCAAGTCATGGAATTAACCCAAATGACCATCAATAGACTGATAAAGAAATTGTGGAATATACATTCAATGGAATGCTAGTTAACTGCTAAAAAAAAAAAAACTAAAATGAAACATTGCCTTCTTAGACAAAACAAGTGGATCTTGAGGTAATAATGACTTATTAGTGAAATAAGTCAGAAGGTGAACGATGGTTCCAGTATGATTTCACTCATTTGCAGAATATAAATGCAACAACAAGTAGCAAAACACAACAAACTTATCCTTAGACTATGAAAATCAAGTGGTTATCAAACTGGGGGACTGGGGTAGGGAAAATAATAGGGTATTGCACTGGAGCTTTGATGAAGAAGAGTGAGTGAAGAGTGTGCACATACAGAAAGTTTTGCTTCCCAAATTATATAACTTTATAAATGATAGACAAATCAATACAATTTGAGAAAAAGAACAAAAAGAAAATGCCTATTTATTGGAATAGAATAATCAAATTTGAAGATGTCAAGTACCTGACATCCACATTTTCATATTATACTCATGTCTAACTCCTTTTAACTGAATGAACATGATACTTATGAACAAATACTATGTAACTGAATATAAACAGAGAAATCAATTTATGTTTAGTACCTCCATAATACAATTAAAACAGCAATTCAAGATGGATATAAGGAGTATGTGTTGATTCAACAGATAGACTGGTTCTCAGTTGACCTCAGCATATTTCATGAGTCTTCTCAAGTATACAACCAAATATCCCTTTCTGAGTAAATTTTGTTTTGGCTCTAGCTCTCATCAAACATATGTACTGCTTTGTCAAAGCAAGGAAATGGGAAATAGATAATGTGGCACAGGATATGCTAAGAGATCAAAGAGGAGTTTGTACAATGTTAAGTTTATACCAACAAATTACTATGGTACCAACTGTTTCTGTATAGAAATAGAAGAATATGGCTTTCATGGGATAAAAGAAAATATAATGGGAATAGTGAAATTTCTAGGGTTATACTTAGGCACAGTGCCAAAGGGCTACCAGATTAAAAAAAAAAAAACAAAAAAAAACCAAAAAAACAGAATTTCTTTCCAAAGTTCACCTTGAAAAGGTTTTACTGGCATCAAATATTCTAACATTCAAAAAGTGTCTTATGAGCAAAGACTGAGAAACATAGATATGGGAACCATTACTGGGTGGGCTCCCCAGCAACCAAATGCACTCTGGAGACTGCTACTGTTCATAATCCACTTATACTTCTTCCTAATAAGCAAAGATGCCAGCAGATTCCCAGAAATCTGAATTACCGCCTTGACTTCCTAGCACCCTGGGACCATCCATTACCTTATCTAAAGCTTGCCAATTATCTCTGTTACTAAAAGTCACAATCCACAAATATATGGACTTGGAACAACTGCAAAATGATCCGGACTCAGCTGATTAACGATTATTGCCCTCATTTCGATTAGTTCATTTCTCAATGAGCAATTACATTCTCACATTATGTAGCACTTCTCTTGACACAATTGGTTCATTTTATGTTATAGACTACACTCTCTAGATAGATGAGTCGTATAAATTATTAGTTTTCACCCTGACTATTAAGCCAAATTAGGTAGTTTTCAGAGGTGAAATTAAAAAATTACGAATGCTTCTAAACATTTGCTGGGAAAATGTGGACAGTGATGAATAGAAGCCTGGGCTGATGTGATGAATTGAAAATCTGCTCTTCACTCACACTAATTTTTAAAAGAATTATTTCATTAGAATACTGTATGAGGTTTCAAAGACACAATTACAAAGCCCAGTTTTCAAAGAGTAAAATCTAGTCAAAATCTTTATTATACGTTACTTAGAATAATGGATACATAAAAACATAATTCTATGTCTTTCAATAGAAATCAGCCCCTTTTTAAACAAGCTTTATTTCAGAGATGTTAGATGAGAGTGCTGCCTTCTAATATGGCTACATCTTTGTAAGTCCACAAAATTCTCGTTAACCTACAAAAGCATATTATGCCCTTGTCGTTAATACCAATTGGACCTAATTTGAGTGCAGATAAATTCTAATCAAGGATTAAATCAATGATTCTACTCAAGACAAATTTTAAAATCAATCCATTAAATTGACAATGGCTTCTTAGTTGTGACATATGAACAATCTATTCTGGGGGGAAAAGTGAGCAGGGTTTTATCTTTCTTTGGTTTTGGTGTTCATATTAATCAATACTGGGTCACACAATGTTCACTGGTTTTCACTCTTGGCTTTCTTCTAATTCGTGGTTTCTGTCAAGAGTACTTGCTGATCAAGGGCAAGGCGAGGGTACAGGCAATCTTTATTCCTTGACTGGACAGCAGAGTATGACTGCCATTAGCTCCCTGTCAGCAGGTGAAGGTCAGCAATGTGACAGATGACCCTGGACTTTGCATAAGGAGTTTGTACCAGACACCTGCCTCTTAACTTCTTTACCCAAGAGCTACAATCACATCCCCTGGGAGCCCCACACTTTAGGCCAGAAGGGAATGATGAACAGGTCTTTAATAAATCCAAAAGCCACAGTCATGGTCTTTCGCAGACTTGGATTTTCAAAACAAACAATATTTAGATGAATCAGCTGGGAAATTCTGAGTGCTTTTAATGTCGGTAACATATACTACATCTGAAAAGGGTGATGAGAGTAAAGCTACTGATTTTCAAAGTTAGCAACTCTACAAACTTTTACACAATATTTTTTTTTCTGTAGGAAATGAGACACTGAAGAGCAAATAGTTCTTAAATACTAAAATAAATATCAACTAATGTCAATTAGTGACATTTACACCAAACTAAATGACAATGGAAAACAAAGTTCACAAAGTAGGACTTAATGAAATTTGGGGTAGAAGTGGCTAGCTTTAAAATGAATTATCTTAATCTTTCATTTTTCTTTTCACATGTAAAGAGAAGCTGTAGAAAACTTAGAACAAAAAGACAAGCATCCTACCACTGAGAAAGAAACACTCTTAAGAGTTATATCCCAGTCATCACTCAGGCCTAGAATTCAAGTTCTGGAGTGTTCAGAAAATTCTAAGCCATCAGCATTGTCATTGACCACCACACACGTCATTTTAGTCAATGCTCAGGAATCACAGGTCAACAATTTACAAGGAAAAAGCATTACTTACTTATTTATTTATATTATTTTTGAGACTAGGTCTCACTATTTTTGCCTGTGGGACCGTAGCTTCCCAGGTAGCTGGGATTATAGGTGCGGACCAGCACACCCATCTATATTTTGCCCCCGGTGGGACGCAAACTGTGATCCCTGGCCCTGGCCATGGCTTCCTAGGCTATCATTTACAGGCATGCACCACCATGCCTGGCCACATTATATTTTTAAAAACCATATTAACATACATGCTTCACATGACTGAAGGAGCAACAAAATGTTGCAGAAACGGCAGAGATGAGATCCACCAAGAAACAATCATACAAGCCAAAGGTGCTCGAATCAGCCTATGAAGGCAAAAGCAGTACAGGAAAGATAAACAACATGCTCCACCAAGTCCCAGGAAATCACACCCTCACCAAGTATG